>MU699131.1:21284-72329 GCA_026770625.1 Nicotiana glauca | reverse complement strand
CAATTTGTAATTATAAAGTGCTATCAAATCTTAAAGAGGCCAGTATTGCAATTTCAAGCAATTTAGTTTTAAAAATACCAAACGAATTTGTAAAAATATGCAAAAGTCATGTTAGCTATACTTTGATGTAAATATGAGAATAAAAATAAATTGCCCACCAAAATGATATGTTTAGGAATAGTTATCGGATTTTATGGTATAAAAAACAGGCAATAAGTTGGTTTAAAAATCATTAAAATGCCAAAACCCTTTGGTGTACTTATATATGCTATTTTGAAAGTATTTTGGATATAAAAATAATAAGGGAAAAATTGGGTATCAACAGCTGCCCCTCTTTACCCGGGAAGGATGAACGAGTTGTCGGGTAAAGATATGATGGCTAATTTTAACCAGAAGCGGCGTTTTGAAAGGATTTGACCGATCTCTAGTTTCTGAGCTGCCTAAATATCCTTGGTTTTACAGGAATCAGGCCGTATCCAGTTCAAAAACCATTGACGGAACATGCCGATGGCGATTCCAAAGGACAGACACGAGGTTTGGGGGAGGCAAGAGGTATTTGAAGCTGATCGGCGGCGAGAACCAAAATAGGATCGCTCCTGCTGAGACGGTCATTGCTAACTGGTATACCTGCAAGTGAGCAATATAGGCGTATATCGTGCATCAACTTAAACGTGATGCAAGTTCCCATTGGACCATGAATGCTGTCTTTGGACGGTTAGGATGATGTCCTCAGACCATGATGTCCTGGGCCATGAAGCGCAAAATTAAAGGATTCGCATGCTATGAAATGACGTTCTCGGGCTATGATGATGGTGCCTCCGAACCATGATTCCTTTGAATAATGATGTCCAGGATATAAAATGGGGTCCTCGGGCCATGGCGTTTGTGTTCTCGGGCTATGAAGGTGATGCCTCCGAACGATGACGCCTTTGGACAGTTTGGCGATATTTCAGCCCATGAAATGCAAGAATTGGCGGTATTTCAGCCGATGCAAAAGTGTAAAAGGCGATATTCCAGCTGACGGAAATTTAAATAAGACAGGCGATGTTTCAGCCGATGCAAGAGAAGTAAAATGGTGATATTTCAGCTGGCAGAGAATTTAAATAAATTAGGCGATGTTTCAGCCTATGTGAAAAGTAAAATGGCGATATTTTAGCCGACAGAAATTTGAATAAGACAGGCAATGTTTCAGCCGATGCAAGACATAAGTAAAGGTGGTGATTTGTCAGCCATGCAAGAAATGTAAATGGCGATATTTCTGCCGACAGAAAAATTTAAATAACGTTTGGCAATGTTTCAGCCGATTGCAAGACGTAAGTAAAGGTGGCGATATTTCAACCATGCAAGTGGAGGTAGAGCTTAACCTCGAAAGGCAGAAGGCAGCCTTATGCAAGGCAGGAGATGCGGATGGAGACAACGATTAGTCTCGAAAGGCAGAAAGGTAGCCTTATGAAATACGGGGAAATGCAGATAGAGATAATGCTTAGTCTCGAAAGGCAGAAAGGTAGCCTCATGCAATGCAAGAAAATGCAGATGGAGACAATGCTTAGTCTCGAAAGGTAGAAAGGTAGCCTTATGCAATGCAGAAAAATATAGATGGAGACAACGCTTAGTCTCGGAAGGCAGAAAGGTAGCCTTATGCAATGCGGGAAAATGCAGATGGAGACATCGCTTAGTCTCGAAAGGCAGAAAGGTAGCCTTATGCAATGCAGGAAAATGCAGATGGAGACAATGCTTAGTCTCGAAAGGCAGCAAGGTAGCCTTATGCAATGCAGGAAAATGTAGATGGATAAAACGCTTAGTCTCGGAAGGCAGAAAGGTAGCCTTATGCAATGCAGGAAAATGCAGATGGAGACAACGCTTAGTCTCGAAAGGCAAAAAGGTAGCCTTATGCAGGATGGAGGTAGAGCTTAACCTCGGAAGGCAGATAGATGGCCTTATGCAAAACACAGATGGAGACAATGCTTAGTCTCGAAAGGCAGATGAGTAGCCTTATGCAGAAATGCAGGAATATAAAGAGTGAATAGTGGTGATATTTTCTTAGTTGATAACTGATTACGATATCGTGGCTGCTGGGGATGTTGGGTGCAGATAGCAAATTTATGAATAAACGATCGCTCTGATGGTCTCCCATCTAAAAAGTACAAGTGTGTGAATGTATTTAGGTGATTTGTGATCTGCATCCAAAGAAAAATCGTGAGTTCTGCAGAGAGGGGGAAATGTTAGTTAATCTTCCCGTGGCTCCTAACGTCATATATCATTGGGGTAGCTTTGCTAAACAGCAGCTATCGTAGTTACGCATGATTTAACAAATATAACATAGGTATAAAATAGCTTTGTTTAGATGAACCAACGACTGCAACACGGTTCAAAGCATTGCAACTTCTCTAGCTCCGGAATTTTGAGGGTCCTCCTCAAAATTCTGCCCCAGTTTACTGAGGTGACATCCTTGGTGATGAGCGGCTGAAGACCAACTTCGGAATTTTGAGGGTCCTCCTCAAAATTCTGCCCTATTTCCAATAATAGGGGGGAAATAAGATTTTTATTGAATTGTGACCGAACCCATAGGGCTGCCTACGTATCCCCTCTCAAACGGGAATCAGGTCAGGCGTAGTTCAAATTACATCATAAAGCAATCATAGGTGATTACACATAATATCGTTACTGCATCTGAGTTGATTGGCTTTGGCCAGACTTCTCCGACAATTTTTGCAAGAATAAGGGCTCCTCCAGTTAGAACCCGGTGAACCATGTACGGACCTTGACAGTTGGGAGAGAACTTCCCCTTGGCTTCATCTTGATGTGGGAATATCTTCTTCAACACCAGCTGCCCCGGTGTAAACTTCCTTGGCTTAACTCTCTTGTTGAAGGCTCTGGACATTCTGTTCTGATACAACTGACCGTGGCAAATTGCATTCATCCTTATCCCATCTATAAGGGCTAACTGCTAGTAGTTACCTTTTACTCATTCTGCGTCGTCCAACTCTGCTTCTTGTATGATCCTCAAGGAGGGAATTTCTACCTCGGCTGGAATGACCACCTCTGTACCATAAACCAGCATGTAGGGAGTTGCCCCGGTTTATGTGCGGACCGTGGTGCGGTATCCCAGCAAAGCAAATGCTAACTTCTCATGCCATTTGTTTGTGACTTTCGACCATCTTCCTTAGTATCTTCTTGATATTCTTGTTGGCTGCCTCTACATCTCAATTCATCTGAGGCATGTAGGCTGTAGAGTTCTTGTGTTTGATTTTGAATGTTTCATACATTGCTTTCATCAAGTCGCTGTTCAGATTGGAACCATTATCAGTGATGATTGATTCTGGAACCCCGAATCAGCAAACAATACGATCACGGATGAAGTCTGCCATAACTTTCTTAGTCACTGCTTTGTATGAAGTTGCTTCAACCCATTTGGTAAAATAATCGATTGCCACCAGGATAAATTTGTGCCCATGAGATGCGACAGGCTCGATAGGTCCAATGACATCCATTCCCCAGGCAGCGAACGGCCACTGTGAGCTTGTTGCAGTAAGCTCGTTAGGAGGCACCTTTATCATGTCTGCATGTATCTGACAGCGATGGCCTTTGCGAACATATTGGATACAGTCTGTTTCCATAGTCATCCAAAAATAACATGCTCGGAGTATCTTCTTTACTAAGACAAAACCATTCATGTGTGGCCAGCAAGTCCCTGCGTGCACTTCGTCCAATAGCCTGGTTGCTTCCTTTGCTTCGACATACCTTAACAAACCCAAATCGGGAGTCCTCCTATACAGGATTCCCCCACTGTGAAAGAAAATGTTGGATAATATCCGAAGTGTGTGCTTTTGAGTAGCGTTGCAAGCCATGGATATTCCCCTGTTGTCAAGTACTCCTTGATGTTGTGGAACCATGGTTTTCCGTCCGCTTCTTCCTCAACGTGAGCACAATAACCTAGCTGATAATAAATCTTTATCGGGATGGGATCAATGAAATTCATGTGTGGATGCTGGATCATGGATGACACTGTAGCCAATGCGTCAGCGAACTCGTTCTGGACCCTGGGGACATGCTGAAATTCTGGCTTTGTGAATCTTTTCCTTAACTCCTGCATGTGATGCAAGTAGGGAAGTATCTTAGAGTTTTTGGTTGCTCATTCTTCTCGAACTTGATGTATGAGCAGGTTTGAGTCCCGGATCACTAGTAACTCTTGAATGTTTATGTCAACAGCCATCTTGAGTCCCAGGATGCAAGCTTCGTATTCAGCCATGTTGTTTGTGCAAGGGAACCTGAGCTTGGCGGATACCGGGTAATGCTGGCCGGTTTCTGATACTAGGACTGCCCTTATGCCAACCCCTTTAAAATTGGCGGCCCTATCAAACAACAACCTCCTACCATCGTAGGATTTCGCAATATCTTCTTCTACAAAGGACACTTCTTCATCAAGAAAATACGTTTTCAGGGGTTCGTATTCTCCGCCGATAGGGTTCTTGGCAAGGTGATCTATGATGGCTTGACCCTTGATTGATTTCTAAGTCACATAAACAATGTCAAACTCACTCAACAAGATTTGCCACTTGGCGAGCTTGCCCGTGGGCATGGGCTTCTAGAAAATATACTTCAGCGGGTCCATCCTGGATATGAGATAAGTGGTGTAGGCACATAAATAATGCCTCAATTTCCGAGCTACCTAAGTCAGAGCACAACAGGTGCGCTCTAATAAGGAGTACCGGGCCTCGTACGGGGTAAACTTCTTACTAAGGTAGTAGATGGTCTGCTCATTTCTTCCCGTCTCATCATGTTGTCCCAGAACACAACCGAATGCTCCATCCAAAGCTGTAAGATAAAGCAATAAGGGCCTTCCTGGCTCGAGCGAAACCAAGACTGGTGGCGTTGACAAGTACTCCTTGATTCTGTCAAAGGCTTTCTAACAATCGTTGGTCCATCTAGTAGCAGTGTCCTTCTTTAGCATTTTAAAGATGGGTTCACAAATGACTGTGGACTGGGTTATGAACCGGCTGATATAGTTGAGTCTCCCCAGGAAACTCATCACGTCCTTCTTGTTCTTTGGCGGTGGCAATTCTTGGATGGCTTTGACCTTTGATGGGTCCAATTCTATTCCTCGACGACTCACGATGAAACCTAGTAGTTTTCTGATAGGAACCCCGAATGCACACTTGGCGGGATTCAGTTTCAGGTCATACCTTCTTAGTCTGTTGAAGAATTTTTTCAGATCTTCCATATGATCAGTGGCTTTCCTGGATTTGACGATGACATCGTCCACATATACCTCGATCTCCTTGTGTATCATGTCGTGAATGATAGTAGTCATGGCTCTCATGTAGGTGGCGCCAACATTCTTCAATCCGAATGGCATCATTTTGTAGCAATACATTCCCCACAGCGTGATAAAAGTCGTGTTCTCTGCATCCT
Source organism: Nicotiana glauca (assembly GCA_026770625.1). Classification (NCBI taxonomy): domain Eukaryota; kingdom Viridiplantae; phylum Streptophyta; class Magnoliopsida; order Solanales; family Solanaceae; genus Nicotiana; species Nicotiana glauca. The sequence continues at coordinate 66,917 of MU699131.1, read as the reverse complement.
CCTCATCCATCCATATCTGATAATACCCAGCAAAACAATCAACAAAAGATTGCAACTCATGCTTGGCGCAGTTATCGATAAGAATGTGTATGTTTGGCAAGGGGAAGTCATCCTTGGGACTGGCCCGGTTGAGATCATGGTAGTCGACACAGATTCTAACCTTCCCTTCCTTCTTTGGTACTGGCACGATGTTGGCTAACCATGTTGGATACTCGACCACTTTGAGGACCTTAGCCTTGACTTGCTTAGTGACATCTTCTTTGATTTTCAAACTCATGTCAAGTTTGAATTTCCTGAGCTTCTGTTTTACTGGCGGACAAGCTGGATCTGTTGGAAACTTATGAGCTACAATGGCCGTGCTGAGGCCAGTCATATCATAGTACGACCAGGCAAATATGTCCTCATATTCTTTCAAAAATTCCGTATATTCCTCTTTTTCTGATGGCGACAAGTGAACACTGATGCGAGTTTCTTTGACATTCTCTGCATCTCCCAAATTAATGAACTCAGTTTCTTCCAGGATGGACTTAGGTCTGTTCTCAAAATTCTCAATCTCTCTAACGACCTCTTCAGGTATTTCATCTTCTTCTGAATCTATGTCCTTTTGTTGCGTTGTTTCATTACAAGTCACCGTCGTTGGTTCATCGTCAAGATAAGTAATAGTAATGTTGTATAAAATAGAGTAAATGATAGAGAAAATAATTAGCAAGATATATATGATAAACTAAGATGCTTTGATTGAATTCAAAATTATTTGAAACATCAGAGCTCTTTTCGAAATTAACGACAATGCAGAAAGATAATTAGCTATTAAAGTAAACTAAAAAAAATGCGATGCATGCTGCTTTTGTTTAGCCTTGCTACCCCGAAGACTTCCGGGCTCTGACGGTCATATCATCATCCTCTAGGAAAAAATTCTTCATGGCTACGAATGTTTCGTCCTATTCGGACCCATATATAGTATCTGTTGGTTGTAAGGTTTAATCCAGGCTAGGTATCAGAAACTCCAATGGATAGTAGGGGCGCGCCATGGTGGCGACCGGTTCTGGAATTCTTTCCAAGTATAATCATACCCTAAGCCAAAAGTTGTGCCATGCTTCTTTAATTTGATGGGCTTAGTTGATCCCCTGAAGATTTTTACCAAGCCCCTTTCCAGGCTCATACCCACACCAATTCAGGATGCTTTCAATCTTGTTGTCCCACCACTTGTCTTTGTCTACAGCATTTACCCTTTCGATATGGTGGTATCTCTCTGCCTATTTTCCTTCTTCCTCCAACCATCGGGATGGTCTGGCGACTATATATAGGGTTGCTACCATCACCATGAATGATCACCTCTTGGTGGTTCCATTCAAACTTTACCGCCTGATCTAGGGTCGATGCTACGGCTCCAGCAGCGTGGATCCAGGGGCGTCCTAACAGCAAGTTGTAGGATGCCAGGACGTCTATCACTTGGAAGTCAACGTCGAACCATATTGGTCCCATTTGCAAGCACAGGCTGATTTCTCCAATTGTAGATCTCTAGGATCCATCAAAGGCTTTGACATTTATAGCCTCATCTCTGATCTCGTGTAGGCCTTTCCCCAAAGTTCTGAGAGTTACAAGCGGACAGATGTTGAGGCTTGATCCCCCGTCGATCAGAACCCTGGTGATGAAATAATCTTCATACTGCATGGTGATGTGCAGTGCCTTATTGTGGCCCAAGCCTTCTGGCGGCAATTCGTCTTCATGGAAGATTATTTTGTGGCACTCCAACACTTGCCCCACCATGTTCGCCATCTCGCCCCCGGTTATATTGCTAGGCACGTAGGCTTCGCTCCGTATCTTCATTAAGGCATTCTTGTGAGCGTCTGAACTTTGCAGAAGAGACAGGATAGATATTTGTGTCGGTGTTTTGTTCAACTGTTCAGCGACCGAGTACTCTTTAGCGTGTATTTTCCTCCAAAGATCGTTGGGTCCCGTCTCAATGGGATGCCCCGGGGCTTGCTTACCGGACTCAATCAGGTGCTCTGGGGTGTAGACCCTCCCTGTTCTAGTCATTCCTTGTGCGGCAATTGTTTCTCCTGTCTTTGTCTTTCCTTTTCTCCTAGCTTCGGCAGTGTAATCCAATGGTATGGAATTTGAGTGGAATCGTGTCATGTCAGTCATTGCCACCGGAATAGGCACCTTGGTGGTAACACAGCAACTTCAAATGGTGTAGATGCCTTTAGAACTCCGAATTCAACTTCGATTGGCCCGGTCGCCTTTGTAGAAGGAGGTGCTTCAAATTCATGAGGCATAGACATACTCACTTCATTGTCCGTGGAGGGCTGATTCTGTACAACAATCCGGTTAAGGGTAACTGCCAGCTTCTTTGGTTCATCACCTTCGGCAATCAAACCTATTGACCCTTTGAGGTCCCAATCATCCTCGATCTCGATCATATGAATGTCTCCATCTTTGTGGTCAGGCAGGGGGTTGTTATGAACATTAGGAGCGGGTCTTATTATCGATCAGGGTCTGATTCTTATCTTTCAACGAATGGCACTCGTCAAGGGTGTGTCCTTCCATGCCGGAATGATACGCACAGGTCTTGTTGGGGTGGACCCACTGAGAGGGATTTTCTGGAGCTTTGGCTAGAATAGGAGTGACGTAACTACCAGCTTTGAGTATCTCATATAGTTGGTCAACTAGTTCTGCGATGGCTGTGTATTGTCTGGGAGGTTTACGGTCAAAATTTGGTCTAGGTCTTGGAAAATTTTGATGGGTGGGTGGTAATTGATAGTGAGAGGGTTGAGCATTATAAGCTTGGTAAAAAGGTGCTGGCTGAAAGTATCTGGGCGAGGTGGGTTGATATGTGAGAGGTGGAGAGGACTGGTAAACTGGAGGTGGGTAGGAAGGTGCGGGTGCTTGGTAATTTGGGATAGGCTGATATGTAAGTGGAGGCGATGAGTAAGTGTGGTATTTTGGTGGTCATTTGGCTCCCTGCGCGATCATCACGACACTTACATCTTTCTTCTTGGATGCGCCACCAGTTTGTAAAGCTTTATTGGTGTCTTGTAATGCTTCAAGATTTGTTACCATACCATTCTTGATGCCCTCTTCGATTCTTTCTCCGAGTTAGATGATATCAGAGAACTTTTGAACCTCGATCAGCATCAACCTCTCGTAATATTGGGGATCTTGAGCCCGAACGAAGAATCTATTCATTTGCTCTTCTTCTAGGGCCGGCCTGACCTTCGCAGCTTCTGACCTCCAACGAGTAGCATACTCGCGAAATGATTCGGTGGGTTTCTTCTTCAAATTCTATATGTAGAATACATCTGGTGCGTTCTCTGTATTAAACCAGAAACTATCCATGAAGTCTGATGCCATTCCTACCCAATTTATCCATTTCTTGGGGTCTTGACTGATGTACCAGGATAGTGCATCTCCCTTTAAGGTCCTCATGAAGAGCTTCATATGGATCTTCTCATCTCTTCCCACCCCAGCTAACTTGTCGCAATAGGTTCTCAGGTGGACTCTAGGATCTCCGGTTCCATCGAACATTTCGAACTTGGAGGTTTGTACCCCTCCGGGAGTTCAACATCTAGTTGAATGCACAAGTCCTCGTAATTTAATCCTTCAATGCCTTTGTTACCTTCCATGCCCTGAACATGGTTGGTTAACTTCTTGAGCTCTGCCGCTAATTTCCTCATAAGGGAGTCCTTGTCATCAGACTCAGGTGCATTTGAGATGGGTTGGGCGTAGTGGGGCACAATATCCACGTAAATATGAGTGTTGTGGAGATGTTCATTTGTGGTGTTCGGTGGCTCGGGGATGAGTAATGGAGCGTTTTTTGGAGTGTGGCATGTGTTGCAGGTATGAGTGGGTTGTATCTGTGGTTGCAGGGTGTTTTGCGGAGGTGCGGGATTCTGGGTGTTGACATCAGGAGTAGCAAGAGCGAATGATAGGCTTGCCAATTTCCAAACTTGGTCCAACTCTTCCGGGAATTTCAGCAATTTTTGTTCAAGATGAGCAGCAGTTCCCTTAGCAATTGGGGTACCCTAAGAAGTTTCCTCCCTTTCAATCTCCTTTCTAGCACTTGGGTTTTCCATTTTTCCTTTGTTCTTGTTCCGGACAGGACTCGGAGGAGGAGGAGGTGGAGGGCCCTTAAATATTGTGGAATATGCCGATGGTGCCAGAATGCACGAACTAACCTTTGGGGAGGGGAATAAAAGAAAAACAAAAAGGTAACAAGTTAGTGTGGGTTCTGAGGAAAAATGTTGCAGTATTTAAACACATTGTGCAGGAATATAAATCGTATCCTAATTTTGGTGCCTCGTTGTGCCCGAGGTAGGCCTAGAGACAAATAATTTTGGAGAGCTTATAATGCTAAATGCCTCATTTTATTTATAAAAAATAAGACAAATCCAAACGACTCTAAATAACAGAAAGTAAATGTCACTAGTGGCCATTGGCCTTATTACATCCTTAAGGCAAAATAAAGGACTCCTAACTACTTGTTCCCGGAAGGACCTTCTCCAGATTTGGCATTCTTGTTTCCCTCGAACAGCTCCACCAAATCGCGTAGTCCTAGCAATAAGTAGGCTCGGGCCAGGTGTCCGCCTGTATTTCCTTCAGCGTTTTGGCAGTCTTCGATCCTCTTGATGAACTTTCCTTCAAGCTCTACTAAACCCCGCTCCAAATATCCTAGTTGGTTGTTGGCACTGACAGCCATTTCTTTCCACTCCTCGATCAATTTGTGATAGGCTTCTTGTATTTCCCGATGCTCACTTTCACACTCTCGAATTCTCTTGCGCAGTTGATTATACTTAACCCGTGCTTCAGCATGCTCGTCAATAATTCTGTGACCTCGAACGGATCTTGGCTGACCCACGCCATTGTCTTCTAACCAACCCGTGGTACCTGTCTGGCTCAATGGATTCTTTCCCCAAAACGATTTTGCAATGCCACAAATGCTGAGCTTTTAACCTGTGAGGGCTATCATCATCCTGGAAATCAGCCCTGAGGTGACTCGTCTTATCGATCTTCAGTACGATTTGTCTTCTCCCAGCTTGTCTCATGACTCGGAGAGGAACGTAAGGATAAGTTCCCCTCAAGCCAATCAGTATGAGGAATGGTGCATCTCGGTATCGAACGAGAAACTCATCCGTGGGGAACCACTCAAACATCCATTGTGCCTGGTCTCCTGTCAGATTTTCAAATAATTCCACCCATCCTCTAGCGTCCTCTGGCTGTGCAAACATTCTGGGTATATAATTCATACGCCATGGCTGGTGGAAGGCGATATGATCATCTGAATCTCTGCGTAGAATCTCTTGTCGGTATTCTCCTTTCCGGAGGTGTTCCATGAGCCAAAGCTGAAGCAATAAATTACAACCCTCAAAATGACTACCTTGTTGTTGACACTTGTTCAAGGCGCGGTATATCTCGGCGATGATCATGGTCACTATGCTGAAAGTCTGCCCACTAATCCCTTCCATCAGAGTTTTGGTTACCATGGCTAGTCTGGTATGGATCCTAGCCTTCTTCATACAGAACACGATCATTCCCAAAAAGCAAAACATGAAGACAAAAACCCTTCTATGGACGTGCCCCAATGAGGTAATAGCAAATTCGCCTGAATAGGTGCGGTATGACTTGCTATAGTCGTACCTCTCATATAGATAGTCAAACGGGATATAGGAGTCTTTCAAACAGGTTAAGTCTGGGTTTTTCTTCAATCCCATCATCTTAAGAAAACCCCTTCCTTTACGATTTTTGGCATGAGAAAACCCAGAGTCTCCCAAGGAATCCCTGCTAGACCCCCTATTTCTTCAAGTAAAGGAGTCATTTCTAGGTGACCAAAGCGGAACACAGATCTGTCGCTATCCCGGAACAACGTTGCAGCCTCTATGATTCTGTTGTTGGGCTGAATCTCTAGGAGAGAAGGCAGATTCCCTAGGTACTTGCAGGCGAGTGTTTGATCACTTGAGTGGAGGTTATTCTACCAATTCAGCAGCCTTGGATGAATGTTGGTTACCATGCCAAATCTGGGGATCTCGTGCCTCATTTCTACAAAACAGAGTGTTAGGCCCTTACCCCTACCAGACTCGACTATTTAAATCAATAATTAGCATAGCAAAGCACTTAAGTTCCCCAAATAAATGCACAGAACGTGAAGGCATCCATTTGGGTTTCAAGAAAACCCGGTGGACTTTGGACAAGGCTATCTTAATGAGTCATTATGTGGACAACATAACTGACTCGGCTAGTTTTGACCATGATACATGTTCAGTTTAGCGGAGTAAGGCTTCTATTTTGAAGTGCTAGACTGGTACCCTTGAGCGGACAACTCAAGAGGGAAAGGCACGAAACCGTCTACTACACCGTTGATCGACTAGTTTTACCGCAAATACGCCTTTGCCAAATTTCAAGGGGGTGATAGTATTGGAAGTGCACAACCACTCCTTTTAAGCGTTGCTATAGGATTTTGTTTGGCACAAGTGGAATATGATGTTGAAGATTCAATTTACAAGGATGAAACAAATTGACATGTATTTTTACGTTCATACAATAAAGTTTACAATGATTGCTTAGAAATTACAACAGTATTGATGGAAAAGCGGTAAATGAAGGTAATTAAAGAAAAAGAAACAAAAGAAATGGGTTAGTTTCAAAATAAAGACATTTAACAAAAGCGATAAAAGAAAGCAATAAAGTCACGTATAGCATGCAATGGTAAAAGCCTAAAGAAATCCCCAGCAGAGTCGCCATGCTGTCGAAGCCCCCTTTTTTTCTAAAGCAAAATCGGGTAAACGACATTCGGGAAGACAACTCTTTTCCCACTTTGGGAATTGGGTTTTTGAGATTTTGGAGAGTCGCCACCGAATGATTATAGTGCATTAGGAAACTTTTAAGAAGAATTAAAGATGAAAACTAGAGTTGGGTAAGGGCTTGAAATTATCCCGAGGGGAAGGTGTTAGGCACCCCTCAAGATCCACTAGTGTGGTTCCCGTCCATGCTACAATTGTGACTTTAAATGCAAGAAAATAGGCAAACAAGCAAGCATTGCAAATACGGGAAAACTATTACAAATAAAAATTTAAAGATGCTGAAATTCAGAAGATAACAGTTTTGCAATTTAAGAAGCGATACACAATGAGGGGAGAGATCAAATAATGATGCAAATAACTTAAGGAAATAAACAGAAGCAGAAGTTTGGAAAAGGTTTTAGGCAACTTTTAAAAAATCTGAAAATAACAAACTAATGAAGATGGAGGGGGTCCTAGGTTCATACATTACATGGATCATCCGCACAACACAGGTACCTGATTGTACGCATAGTGTTATCGTGTAATAATCATCTCCATGTATAACCTTCCCACCCTGTTAAGGTATTAAAGCGTGGAACGATATCGTTTACCTACTGCATGCTATTACCCATCCCAAACTATCAGTCCCGGGATGTTAGGACTTCTAATCCGAAAAGGGAAGAAAGGGATGGGGCCTTTATGGAGTTTTAAAGGATATAATTCTAGTTGCGACATTCAAAACAAGTAACAAGTAAAAGGGGGAGAACAAACAGTCATACAAGGATCAAATTAACCCCAGAAATCAAACAATCATTTGGTTTAGCATGGCTTAACAAATACTAGTTTGGTCTTAGATTAAGATTTAAGCAGCGAACGGCCTGGTTCAACACATGTGTTTTAGGCAGAAAGTCTGCGTTAGGCAACTTGGATATAGTTGTCGGGTATTAAGGTATTTTAAGCGAGTGATTTTAAAAAATACTGGTTTCAGAAAAGTAGTCTAATGCGGAAGAATTTTGAAAAGAGAGTATGGACCGCAGTAAATTGAGAAATGAGTAAAAGAATCATCAGATTGTTCGAGTATAAAACATAGAAATGGTTGTGAAAGAGTTTCAGAGACAGAAATATCTAAGGAAAAAGTAAGTTGTAGAACCGTTTTAAAAGACAATTTCAGGGACTGAGTAAAACGTTTAGGCAGAATGTTTAGAAAGAAAGTGTTTCAGAAAGAGATGCAGATTTGAAGAATTTAAAAGTATACTGGTTCAAAGGGTTTTATTAAAAGATTGGGGCTTTTGAAAATGTTACTGAATTAAGACGTTTAAGGAACAATTAACAGACTCTTATTGCTTAAAACGAATCAGTCGAGTTTGATGCAAAATCCTATAGTCATGATATCTATTTTCAATTTTTTAAAGCCTGTTATTGAACTTGTAAAAGATGATTGTGTTAATTAACTCTACAGTTTGCCTAATGCATATGCATTCCTTATAGGCATGATTTCTATATGCATTGATTACATAAACGTTAAGTCCTATAGGCAAGATCTCTAGTGATTTGCAATATGATTAAACATTAAACCTTATAGGCAGAATTTCTAGATGACTTGCAGCATAATTAAACGTTAAACCCTATAGGCATGGTATCTATGGTGACTTTGAATCAGAAATATTGGACAATCCTATAGGCATGATTTCTAGTAAGAAAATTAAAGTCCTAAAGTCATGATATTTACCCTTTATTGATGCAAGAAAGTAAAAAACCCTCCCACACCCTTTTACTGTATTCCCCAAGTTTCATACAAAATTATTACAAATGCAATAAATCAAACTCGAAATTAAAGATACATCAAAGGCTAACAGCTGGATCCAAGAAGCCTAATTCAATCTTGATGTCCAATAACATGTGTTTAAGCAACTCCGGGATCCAGATTTACAAAGCCTTCTCTTTATCAAGGGTGTTTCAAAGTTCCAAGGAATTTCAGGAATTCCCAGCATTGCTTACACCCAAGATACCCATTTAGAATTAGAATGGTGCAGTGCGGAATTGCCAGCCCTCAGGCATCCAAGTTCAGAGGGAACTCTAGGGTCCCAAAGCATGGATTGCAAGAGAGGGGCAGAACTTAGAACTAGGAGTAAGTGCAAAGTGATTGGGGCACCATAACAAATGGTGGTCATACCCAGCCATAGGTGCAGACTGGCACACCCCTGACCATTTGTTTGGTTAAACAAGTTAGGAGCACACCCTTGAGGGTCAGACCTGAGTCTGAATGATGATTAGGACACCACAAGACCCAAGTCAGGCTCAACACATAAAGGGGAAAAAGGGAAGTGGGAATTCATGTAAGCACATCAATGGCAGGAACATAAGGAAGGAAAGCATAACAAACTAAGAAATAAACACATGGTGAAGGAAAGCATAACAGATTAAGCAATAAACACATAGTGAAGGGGGCATTATTTAACTAAGAACGTACCAGTTGCAAAGTAAAAAAAGCAGAATAGCAGAGTAAGCAAGCAACAAGAAATCAGCAGGAGCAGACTTAAGTTTGCAGCAGAACACTTGAGAGTTCACGAGAACTCAAGAATATTTCAGAAGGTAAAAGGGAGAAAAGGAGAGTTGAAAGCAGAGTGCTCAATACTATTAATGAGAAGCAGTTTGATCGAGAGAAAACTCAGTATTACAATGTGTGAAAGCTTGTTTTGTGCAGAAAAGCAGTGTCGGAAGTGTAAAAGGGTAGCCCCTTTTATAGTGCAGAAAACAGGTAAGAAGAAGGTAAGAAAATAATTTGAAAATCAATCACAGCCTGTTTCCCTTTGGTTAGGGGATTGATTTCAAACGGGCATGATAAATAAGGAAAGGGCTTTGATTTAAAATCTTTTCCAAGGCAATATAACATGGGCAAATACATAGAGCATTATTTAAAGAAATAGCTTAGTAGCACACGGTTTGGAAAAAATAAGGAAAGGCAATCAATCACAGCCAGTAAAAATCAAAGTTTGAGTCTTGGTACGAATGAATCTAACCAAGAAAGGTGAAGAGGAACTTAGTTTAAAGAAAAATCATCAACACTCAATCAGACCCCTTTGAAAAGGGACTCGGAATCAATCACAGGCTGGCCAAAGGCCTTTTGAAAAAGGAGAATGTCATATAAAAAACATGCAGAGATAAAAGAGAGTTGTTGTAAAACTAGCAAGAAATCAGAGTAACCAAGAAGGTTAGGTTCACAGACTCAGAATGAGTCTTAAAGAGAATCAGGGTTATGAGTGGAACCCTAGTCCAAACACAAGGTCAAGCTTGTCAAAAAACCCCCAAATACTTAGGTTTCTAACTCGAATCAGATTCATAGATGAGAAAACAACAAATAGAATAGACTCAGTAGTCTCTTTATTAAACAAAAAGCAAGTTTGAAACGTAGGGAATACATTCAGGCAAAGCTTGTCACTCAAACAAGTTTAGAAGCTAAAAAGCGATACAGGTTTAGGAAAACAATAGATGGAGAATGCTTAGGAAGAACTTGGTAAGAATCTGATAAAGCAAGCAAACATAAAGAACCCAGTAGGAGATACATACAATAAAAATCACATAGTAGAGATAATCATGCGAGCTTAGGCTAAAGGCACAGGACAAATGCAAAGCATATAAGGATCATGCTTAACAGAAAGAAAAAGCGGAAGATCAAATACGTGCGTAGCAGAGAAGAAACATACGAGATAAAAACACACATAAATAAAAGAGAAGAAAGAATCAGAAAGTTTTTCCAGAAACCCTAGTTTGAAAATCAAATGATTTTAAAAGAAAAAATTGGCGAAAACCCTTGAAATATCGAATATAGCATAGATATAGCATAGATCTAAGAGAAAACAAACAGAAAAACCTCGAATAGCTGTAGGTTTCTATGAAACCCTAGAAATGAGAAAACTTGGAAAGGGTCTGGTCTCGAACAGATCTGAGCCATTGCTAGGCTCTTAAAGCTCGAACACGTCGAAACACGGTTGGAGAGGCCATAGAACCACAAATCAGTGGAGGATCTACTCGAACAACATCGAGGTCGGACCTCGGAATCTCGAACAACCAAGGCTTGGGGGGAAGGAAGGTGAGCACAGGACGTCCATGGCCTGAGAAGCGATGGACTCCGGTGAGATTGATCGGAGAACACGAGGGAGGCGATTAGGGTTTCGAGTGCTAGGGAGAGCTTGAGAGAAGGAGAGAGTTTGGGGGAGTCTATCTGAGAGAAATGAGGGTTAGGGTTAGGTCGTTTGGGATTAAAAAGGAAAGGGTCATTTGTGGTCGTTGATCAAAAGGATCAACAGCCTGGATTTAAAAGAATCCAGGGCGGGTTTAGTTTAATGTGTCAGGGGTTGGGTTAAATTGAAATTGGGCTGGCCCAATTGGGCATCAGAATTGGGGTTAAGATTGAAATGAAACTGAGGTTATAATTGAAATGAAATGTGGCCAAAATTAAAATAGCCAGTTTTCCCCTGTTATTTTATAAAAATAGTAAAATGTTTAAAAAAAAAGCAAATTAAGGGTACTGAATAAGTTAATAATATATAAATATTAACTTAAAAATATTGGGATCAATTTGTAAATATAAAGTGCTATCAAATCTTAAAGAGACCATTATTGCAATTTCATGCAATTTAGGTTTAAAAATACCAAACGAATTTGTAAAAATATGCAAAATTCATGTTAGCTATACTTTGATATAAATATGAGAATAAAAATAAATTGCCCACCAAAATGATAGCTTTAGGAATAATTATCGAATTTCATATTATAAAAAATAGGCAATAAGTTGGTTTAAAAATCATTAAAATGCCAAAACCCTTTGGTGTACTTATATATGATATTTTGAAAGTATTTTGAATATTTACACCAAAATATAGTTAAGGTAATTTTTATATATTTTTTACAACTTATTTAGTATTTTTAAAGCTAAATTGCATATAATTATAATTATAGCCTATCTTGTAATTTATTGCATTTTGTGTTTGTAAAATTAATCCCAACATTTAAAATTTAATATTTATATAATATTCATTTATACAGTACTCTTAATTGTCTTTTAAAATTTGTATTACTATTTTATAAAAAATTAAAAGGGAAAATTGGCTATTTATGATTCGGCCTCAATTGCATTTCAATTATAGCCAATTTGGCAACCCCAATTAACCCTATTTCAAATCCCAAAATACCCAGCCCAATTGCAATTCAACTCAACCCCTGACCCACTTATTCGATCCGCCCAGTTCCCCATTCAATCTAGGTCGTTGATCAAAATGATCAACGACCACATTTCATTCTTTCCTTTTTAATTCACGAACCCCACCCTAACCATAGTCATTTCTTACCAAACGCCGCCCTTGAATTCCTCTTCTCCCTCAAACCCTCACTGAAGCCCTCATGAACCCTAGCTGCCGCATTTCAATCCCACCCTAATCCATGGCCTCCCACGGCCATTGGAGATGTGTAATGGACTCTCGTGGCTCCTGGGTGTTCGCTTCTATGGTTTCAAGACCAAATCTCAAAGGAAGTTGGTCCAGTCACTGCCTGACTTCCATTCATGACCTTTCTCCTCTCGTCCCTGACTTTTCCCCATCTAGCCATGGCCGTTCTAGTCAGATCCTTGACGCTACTGGTTAGATCGTTAATTTTCAAGGCCTTTATCACCTTTCTCGGCTCTTCGAAACCCTAATCTTTGGAATTTTTTTATTTTTCTTTCAGATCTGCTTTAGATCTGTACTTTCCATGAACGTTTAAGTGTTTTCTCGAAAGTTCTTCAACTTTTCTTGCAAAAACGACCCTTCATTAGGGTTTTCCTTTAAGTTTTTCAAAAGATCTCTGATTTTAACATGTTTATGATTTGGCTATGATTTTATCATGTTATTCTTTTATCTGTTTCAGCATGTTAAAAACCCTAGTTCCTTTAGTTTATCCAAGTTCTGAAATTTGTTTGTTTAAATGTGCATTTGTTCTTTGTTGCTGATTCTCTCTTCCTCGTTTAATTTGTTTAATTTTGAGTTCTTACCATCTTGCAAAACCTGGTTGCTGTTAAAAGCCCTAATGTTTTTCTCACTTATGACTGCTCTGAGACCTTTACTTGCTTCTATGTTCTTCTTCGTTATTGACTCTATGTGACTACTTGACCTACTTGACTACTGTGCTTCGAATATTTTCTTACTACTGAACCCTAGCTTACCCTTTACTGCCATTGTATGTTTGTGTTGTTTCTTTTTGTCAACTCGTTTAATATTGCACGCTTGTTCACTCCTTGCTATTTATATAGTGAGGTACATAATCATATTCCCTTTCTTGATTGATCTTGATTTCCTCAATATTCCGACTAATTGCAAAAGGTTTTCTTACGAGCCCTAATTTTTACTCATCTGTTTAAAATTAATTGATTCGTTTCCTTTACTATGATGTTTTACCATGCTGAATCCTTTCCCAAAATAATCCTATTTCGTACTAAGACTTGATTATTTACTACCCTTTTTATGGCAATAATCAATCTGCCCCCCAAACTGATTTTATTTCCTTAATTAGGCCTGCCGAAACCCGTTAAGTAGTGTTTCCTTAATTAAAGGGAAATCACTTGGGTTAATTGATTCTGAATAGTGATTGTTTCCATGTTTGTGTTTAAATTTTACTTATTACCTTATTTCCCACTCATTTTAAAAAAAAACTATAAATACCCGACTCTCTTTTATTTGAACACGAACAACTTGAGTTCAAAATACCCTCTTACACTTAAAATTCTCTCTTTCTTTACTGCTACTTGTGTTGTTGCTTTGGCTAGCCGGCTGAAAGCCAAGGCTAGACTGTTGGACTCTTGTTTGCTCTACCTTTTTCTGCACTTTGATTCTCTACTGGTATGTCCTAGTTAATTTACAAGCTTCAACAACAACATGTTTTCTTTAATTACTCTAGTTTGTCATTCCTGTCTACTTCTATTCATGTTTCTGCAGTCAACATATGTTTCTAGCATGCTGTAATATGTTGCCTTTCCCTTGTAAATTAATGTTTATCTATGTGTGCATTCTATCAGTCATGTGTTATTTATTTGTTACCTTATGAATCCCAAACCCTCATATCCCCTTTATATGCTTTAAGTAATGGTTCATAAATATGGCAATATTTGAGGTTATTGTCCATGGAAATGAACTGGACCCTTTGGGCCCTAAGCTTTGTCAATTTCCCATCCCTATTCCCTTATTGTGTGTGCTGAGTAACAGCTTTGGCCTGACAATATTTTTAGTTATTGCTCAGGCCATGGCTTGACCTCCAGTAGGTCTTTACTCTCTAAATGCTTGATCAACAGGTTTTGTTAGGGGTATGCTAGTCTATTTTGTGGCTGGGCATGACCACTAGCCTGCTTGGGTAGCCCCTACCCCTTCTCTTGCACTTACACTCACTCTTAGAACTTAGGTTCTGCCCCTCTTGTGTGAGCCTTGCCTTGGGACCCTTGAGCTCCCTCTGAACTTGGACACACAAGGGCTGGCCATTCCACACTACACAACTCAATTTCTGATTAACATCTTGGGTGTATGCACTACTTGGGGTTCCATGAAATCCCTTGGATCTCTGAAACAGCCTAGATAAGAGAAGGCTTGGAAATTTGGATCTCGGAAGTGGCTCGATCTTATATTATTAGGCATTAAGTCTGAATTAGGTTCCTTGGACGCAGCTGAGGATTTCTGATGTATTTTTAATTCTAGTTTATTTCCTTTGGGCTGTAATAACTTGTATAAACTCGAGGATTTAGTAAAAGGGGGGATGGGATTTATTTTTATGCATCAAGGGTAGAGATCATGCCTATAGGGATTTGTTATGATTTGTGCAACTCACACATAGAAACCATGCCTATAGGGTTAACTCCTAATTTCTGCAAACTCACACCTAGAGATCATGCCTATAGGGCTAACTCTTAACTTCTGCAAATACGCATAGAAATCATGCCTATAGGGTTAACTCTTAACTTTTGCAAATACGCATAGAAATCATGCCTATAGGATTAACTCTTAATTTCTTCATCTCCACACATAGATATCTTGCCTATAGGATTAACTTCTAATTGTTCCGCAAATTCATATAAAATACTGTCTATAGACTACTGCATTCTGCATCTAGAAGCATCACTAGGCAAATAGTTTGTAGGTTTAATAATAAAAGCTGCATATAGATACTATGTTCATAGGATCTTTTGTCAACGTCTAAAAGGTGTCCAAATCAGTAAACGATTAGAAAGCATGCCTATAGGAAATCTTGAATCTGAATAAAGATAATATTAACTGCTGAACTCGTAATGTTCTGTTAAAATTGGTAACCTTTTTCTTTCAGTTTGCATCTTTTCTAAAATCAGTAGATATCATGCCTAGTTCTAGCCAACACTTAGACAAAGAGATTAAATAATCAATCAGATCGGTTTTAGTCAACTGCATTTGAGTAAGCCTAATGTAGACTTTTCGCCTAAAAATATGCGTTGAACCAATCCACTCGTCGCTTTATTTAATTAAGACCAAATCAGTATGTGTAAGACATGCTAAACTCTATGACTTTTGCTAGTTTATGGAGGCGTATTTGAGCCCTGCTTGCTTGTCTATTTGCCCTCTATTTGCTTTATGTGTTCTTGGTTGACGCCTTAGCATTTTTTCCTTTGAAACTTTTAAAGGCCCCAAACCCCTCTCCCTTTAGGATTAGTAGTCCATTTACCTCCGGGACCGATAGGATTGGGACGGGTAATAGCATGCAATAAGTATCGACACTATTCCGCGCTTTAATACCTTAACGAGATGGGAAGGGTACACATGGAGATGATGATCACACGATAACACTATGCGTACAATTGGGTATCGGTTTTGTGTGGATGATCCATGTGATATATAAACCCAGGACCCCCTTTCCCTTTATTAGTTTTTTATTATTTCAGAATTTTAAAAGTTGTTCAGTTTTCAACTTCTGCTTCTTTTACTTCTTTTAAGTTACTTGCGTCATTTATTTGACCCCTTCCCCTTTACTCCTGTACCTTTTCTTTAATTATAAAACTAATTCCTTCCAAATTTCAGCACTTTTAAACCCTTTTGTGCTTTTTATTTGCAACCGTTATGTGAAAGTTTCCTCGTATTTGCAATGCGTGCTTGTCTACTTGTTTGTTTGTATTTAAAGTCACAATTGTAGCATGGACGGGAACCACACTAATGTATCTTGAGGGGTGCCTAACACCTTCCGCTCGAGATAATTTCTGGCCCTTACCCAAACTCTGGTTTTCATCTCAAATTCTTTCTTAAAGTGTCCTAATGCACTATAATAATTAGGTGGCGACTCTCCAAATCCAAAACCCAATCCCAAACGAGAATAGAGTTGTCTTTCCTAAATGTCATAAACCCGATTTCTCGCTCTCTGGAGGGAAGGAAAAAGGGGGCGTCGACAACATGGCGACTCTGCTGGGGATTCTTTAGGCTTTTACTATTGTATGCTATATGTGACTTTATTGCCTTTTTTTATTGCTTTTTTTTAATGCCTTTATTTGAAACTGACTTGTTTCCTTTGTTTCTTTTTCTTTAATTACTTTCAATTACCGCTTTTACCGTCAATGTTGTTGTAATTTTGAGCAATTATTGTAAACTTTATTGTGTGAACGTGAAAATACATGTCAATTTGTTTCATTCTTGTAAACTACATCTTCAACATTATATTTCACTCGTGCCAAAATACTATAGCAACTCTTATAATGAGTAGTTGCACTCTTCCAATACTATCACCCCCTAAATTTGGTAAAGGCATATTTGCGGTAAAACCAGTCGATCATCGGTGCAGTCGACGGTTCCGTGCCTTTCCCTCTTGAGTTGTCTGCTCAAGGGTACCTATCTAATACCTCAATAGAAATCTCACTCCGTTTAAACTGTACATACATCATAGTCAAACCTAGCCGAGTCAGTTATGTTGTCCACATACTAACTCATTAAGATAGCCTTGTCCAAAGTCCACCGGGTTTCCTTGAAACCCAAACGGACACCTCCATGTTCCGTGCATTTATTTGGAGAACTAAAGTGCTTGCTATGCTAATTATTGGTTTAAATAGTCGAGTTCGGTAGGGGTAAGGGCCTACACTTTGTTTTGCAGAAAATAAGGCACGACGTCCCTAGATTTGGAATGGTGACCAACATTCATACAAGGCTACTGAACTGGTGGAAAGACCTCCATTCTAGTGATCAGAAACTCATCCGCAAGTACTTAGGGAATTTGCCTTCTCTTCTAGAGATTCATCCTAACAACAGAATCATAGAGGCTACGACATTGTTCCCGGATAGTGACAAGTCCGTGTTCCGCTTCGGGGACCTAGAAATGACTCCTTTGCTCGAAGAAATAAGAGGTTTAGATGGTATTCCTTAGGAGACTCCGGGTTACCTTATGCCAGAAAATCGGAAGGGTAGGGGTTTCATTAAGATGATGGGGCTGAAGAAGAACCCAGATTTAACCTGCCTAAAAGACTCTTACATCCAATTCGACTATCTTTACGAAAGGTACAGCCATAGCAAGTCGTACCGCACCTATTCAGATGAGTTCGCCATCACTTCATTGGGGCACGTCTATAGAAGGGTTTTTGTTTTTATGTTTTGATTTTTAGGAATGTTGGTGTTCCCTATGAAGAAGGCTAGGATGCACACCAGACTGGCCATGTAACCAAGACCTTGATGGAAGGAATTGGCGGGCAGACCTTCAGCACAATGCCTATGATCATCGCTGAGATATACCGTGTCTTGAAAAACTGTCAGCAGTAGGGCAGTCATTTTGAGGGTTGCAACTTATTACTTCAGCTCTGGCTCATGGAACACCTCCAGAAAGGGGAATACCGACAAGAGATCCTACGCAGAGATTGGGATGATCACATTGCCTTCCACCAGCCAAGGCATATGAATTATATGCCTGAAATGCTCGCTCAGTCAGAGGACGCCAGAGAATGGTAGAATTATTTGAAAATCTGAAAGAAGACCAGGTACAATGGATGTTTGAGTGGTTCCCCACGGATGAATTCATTGTTCGATCTCGAGATGCACCATTTCTCATACTAATTGGTTTGAGAGGAACTTAACCCTACGTTCCTCTCCGAGCCAAGAGGCAGGTTGGAAGAAAGCAAATCATACCAAGGGTCGACAAAATGAGTCACTTCAGGGCTGATTTCCAGGATGATGATAGCCCTCACAGGTGCCAAGCTCAGCACTTGTGGCACTGCAAACTCGTTTTGGGGAAAGAATCTATTGACCCAGAAAGGTATCATACCGATTGTGTGTCGCACTATTCGGGTTGGTTAGAAGACAATGGCATGGGTTAGCCCGGGTTCGCTCGAGGTCACAGGATTAGCGATGAGCACGCTGAAGCACGAGTTAAGTATAATCAACTGCGCAAGAGGATTCGAGAGTGTGAAAGTGAGCACCGGGAAATACAAGAAGCCCATCAGAAGTTGATCGAGGAATGGAAAGATATGGCTGTCAGCGCCAACAAGTGACCAGGGTATCTGGAGCGGGGTCTAGTAGAACTGGAAGGGAAGTTCATCAAAAGAATTGAAGATTGTCAAAATGATGAAGGAAATGCAGGCGGACATTTGGCCCGAGCTTATTTGCTGCTAGGACTACGCGAGCTGGTGAAGCTGTTCGAGGGAGACGAAGATGCCAAATCTTAGGAAGGTCCTTCTGAGACCAAGTAGTTAGGAGTCCTTTATTCTTTATTTTAATGTAATAAGGTCAATGGCCAATAGTGACATTTTACTTTCTAGAGTCGTTTTGGATTCGTCTTGTTTTTATCAATAAAATGAGGCATTTAGCATTATAAGTTCTCCAAAACTATTTGTCGCTAGGCTTACCTCGGGCACAACGAGGCACCAAAATTAGGACGCGATTTACATTTTTCGCACAACGTGTTTAAATGCTGCAATAATTTTTTTTCTCATAACCCGCACTAACTTATTACCTTTTGTTTTTCTTTTATTTTTTATTCCCTCCCCAAAGGTTAGTTCGTGCATTCTGGCACCATCGTCATACTCCATAAGATCCAAGGGCCCTCCACCTCCTCCTCCTCCAAGTCCTATCCGGAACAAGAATGAAGGTAGAATAGGAGATCCAAGTGCTATAAAGGAGATTGAAATGCCTCAGGGTACCCCGGTTGTTAAGGAAACTACTACCCAACTTGAGCAAAAACTGTTAAAATTCCGAGAAGAGCTGGATCTGGTTTGGAATTTGGCGAACCTGTCATTTTCCCTCACCACTCCTGATGTCAACACCCAGAATCCTGCACCTCCACAAAACACACCATAACCACAGATACAACCCACTCATGCTCAACAGTGCAACACATGCCACACTCCCAACAACACTCCACTACTCATTCCCGAGCCACTGAACGCTACAAATGACCATCTCCACAACACTTCTATTTATGTGGATACTATACCCCATTACACTCAACCAATCTCAAATACACCTGAGTCTGATGACAAAGATTCCCTTATCAAGAACTTAGCAGCAGGACTCAAGAAATTAACCACCCGAGTTCAGGGCGTGGAAGGTGACAAAGGTATCGATGGATTAAATTATGAGGACCTTTGCATTCAGCTAGATGCTGAACTTCCGGAGGGGTACAAACCTCCCAAGTTCAAAATGTTTGATGGAACAGGAGATCCTAGAGTCCACTTGAGGACATATTGCGATAAGCTGGTTGGAGTTGGAAAGGATGAGAAGATCCGTATGAAGCTCTTCATGAGGAGCCTGAAAGGAGATGCTTTATCCTGGTACATCTGCCAGGACCCCAAGAAATGGACGAGCTGGGTAGGCATGGCCTCGGATTTCATGAATAGATTTCAATTCAATACAGAGAATGCACCAGATGTATTCTACATACATAATTTGAAGAAGAAGCCCACCGAAACATTTCGCGAGTATGCTACTCGTTGGAGGCCAGAAGCTTAAAAGGTCAGGCCTGCCCTAGAAGAAGAACTAATGAATAAATTCTTCATTCGGGCTCAGGGTACCCAATATTACGAGAGGTTGATGCTGATCGAGGGTCAAAAGTTCTCCGATATCATCAAACTTGGAGAAAGAATCGAAGAGGGCATTAAAAATGGTATGGTTACGAATCTTGAAGCATTGCAGGCCACCAATAAGGCCTTACAGACTGGTGGCACATCCAAGAAGAAGGATGTGAGTGCCGTAATGGTCGCACAGGGAGCCAAATCACCACCAAAATACCATACCTACCCATCACCTACACTTACATATTAGCCCATCCCGAATTACCAAGCACCCACATCCTCCTATCCACATCCTATTTACCAATCCTCTCCACCTCTTACATATCAACCCACATCACCCAGATACTCCCAACCAACACATTTTTATCAAGCTTATAACGCTCAACCCTCTCACTACCAGTCACCTCCCACCGGTCAAAATTTTCCTAGACCCAGGCTAAATTTTGACTGCAAACCTCCCAGACAGTACACAGCCATCGCTGAACCAATTCACCGGATATATAAAAGACTTAAAGCTACTGGTTACGTCACTCCTATCCTAGCCAAAACTCCAAAAAATCCCTCCCAGTGGGTCAACCCCAATAAGACCTGTGCGTATCATTCCGGCATGAAGGGACACACCCTTGACGAGTGCCGCTCATTGAAGGACAAGATTCAAACCTTGATCAACAATAAGGTCATAATAGAAAAGGAGCCTGCTCCTAATGTTCGTAAAAACCTTCTGCCAGACCACAAACGTGGTGACATTCACATGATCGAGATCGAAGATGATTGGGACCCTAAAGGGTCGATAGGTTTGATTGCTGAGGGGGATGAACCAAAGAAACCGACTGTTACACTTAACCCAATTGTTGTGCAAAATCAGCCCTCCAGGGACGATGAAGTAAACATGTCTATACCTCTCGAATTTGAAGTGCCTCCTTCTGCAAAGGTGCCCGGGACAATTGAGGTTGAATTTGGAGTTCCAAAGGCACCTGCACCCTTTGAAGTTGTTGTGTTACCACCAAAGGTGCCTATTCCGGTGGTAATGTCAGACATAACACCGTTCCACTTAAATGCCATACCCTAGGATTACATTGCCGATGCTAGGAGGAAAGGGAAGACCAAGAAAGGAGAAATAATTTATGCGCAAGGAATGACCAGAAAAGGGAGGGTTTACACCCCAGAACACTTAGCTGAGTCCAATAAGCAAGCCCCAGGACGGCCTATTGAAAATGGGCCTGACGAACTTTGGAGGAAAATACAAGCTAAGGAGTACTCGGTCGTTGAGCATTTGAACAAAACACCAGCACATATCTCTATCCTAGCTCTTCTACAGAGCTCTGACGCTCACAAGAATGCCCTCATGAAGATACTGAGCGAAGCTTATGTGCCCAGCAATATAACCGGAGGTGAAATGGAAAATATGGCAGGGCAAGTACTTGAGAGCCATAAAATAACCTTCCACGAAGACGAGCTGCCGCCGGAAGGACTGAGCCACAACAAGGCACTGCACGTCACCGTGCAATGCGAGGATTATTTCATCACTAGAGTTATGATCGATGGAGGATTCGGCCTCAACATCTATCCACTTATAACTCTCAAAACTTTGGGAAAAAAGCCTACACGAGATCAAAGATAAGGATATCAATGTCAAGGCCTTCGATGGGTCACATAGATCTACTATTGGAGAAATCAGCCTATGCTTACAAATGGGGCCAACATGGTTCGACGTTGACTTTCGAGTAATAGACGTCCCGACATCCTACAACTTGCTGTTAGGACGGCCCTGGATCCACGCTGCTGGAGCCGTAGCATCGACCTTGCATCAGGCAGTAAAATTCGAATGGAATCACCAGGAGGTGATTATTCATGGCTATGGTAGTAACCCCATATATAGTCGCCAGACCATTGGGTGCAGAAGGAGAATCGGCGGAGAAACATACCACTATATCGAAAGAGTCAACGCTATAGATAAGGATAAATGGCTGGATAACAAGATTGAAAGTATCCTGAATTGCTGCGGGTACGAGCCTAGAAAGGGACTCGGTAAAAATCTCCAGGGGATCACTAAGCCCATCAAACTAAAGAAGCATGGTACTATATTTGGCTTAGGGTACGATTATACTTGGAGAGAATTCCAGAGCTGGTCGCCACCATGGCGTTGTCCCTACTATCCATTGGAGCTTTTGATACCTATCCTAGAACAAACCTTCCAGCCGGTAGATACTATATATGGGTCAGAGGAGGATGAAGCGTTGGCAGCCATGAAGAATCTATTTCTAGAGGATGATGATATGGATTGTCGTGTTCTTTTCGAGGAGGAAGGAGAGGAAGGCCCTTCTATACAAGCTGTGAACTGAGGAGACCGCCTTAGCAATTGGTCAATTAGAACCGTCAGGGCCCGGAAGGCTTCGGGGTAGCAAGGCTAAACAAAAGCACCATGCATCTCATTTTAGTTTACTTTACTAGTTGATTTTCTTTTCGCATTGTCTTTAATTTCTAAAAGAGCTCCGATGTTTCAAACAATTATGAATTTAATCAAAGCATTTCAATTTATCATATATCTCGATCATATTATTTTCTCTATTTTTACACAGCATTACTATTACTTACCTTGATGACGAACCAACGATTGTGACTTGCAATGAAACAACGTAACAAAAGGACAAAGACTTAGAAGAAGATGAGATACCTGAAGAGGTCATCAGAGAGGTTGAGAATTTTGAGAATAGACCTAAGTCTAACCTGGAAGAAACTGAGGTCGTTAATTTGGGAGATACAGAAAATGTCAAAGAAACCCGCATCAGTGTTCACCTGTAGCCGTCAGAAAAGAAAGAATATATGGAATTTTTAAAGGAATATGAGGACGTATTCTCCTGGTCGTATGATGCTATGAGTGGTCTTAGCACATCCATTGTAGCTCACAAACTACCAACAGATCCAACCTGTCTGCCGGTAAAATAGAAGCTCAGGAAATTCAAACCCGACATGAGTTTGAAAATCAAAGAAGAGGTTACTAAGCAAGTAAAAGCCAAGGTTCTCACGGTAGTGGAATATCCAACATGGTTAGCCAACATCGTGCCGATACCAAAGAAGGATGGGAATGTTAGAATCTGTGTCATCTACCGGGATCTTAACCGGGCCAGTCCCAAAGATAATTTCCCCTTGCTAAACATAGACATCCTTATCGACAACTGCGCCAAGCATGAGTTGCAGTCTTTTGTTGATTATTTCGCCGGATACCATCAAATATGGATGGATGAGGAAGATGCAGAGAAAACGGCTATCATCATGCCGCGGGGATGTATTGTTACAAAATGATGCCGTTTGGGTTAAAGAATGGTAGCGCCACCTATATGAGAGCCATGACCACCATCTTTCACGACATGATATATAATGAGATTGAGGTATATGTGGACGACCTCATCATCAAATCCAATAAAGCCACTAATCATATGGAAGACTTGAGAAAGTTCTTCAACAGACTAAGGAGGTACAATATGAAACTGAATCCCGCCAAGTGTGCATTCGGGGTTCCTGCTAGAAAGTTACTGGGTTTCATCGTGAGTCATCGAGGAACAAAATTGGACCCGTCAAAGGTCAAATCCATTTAAGAATTGCCACCGCCAAAGAACAAGAAGGACGTGATGAGTTTCTTGGGAAGACTCAACTATATCAGCCGGTTCATAGCTCAGTCCACGGTCATTTGTGAACTCATCTTTAAAATTCTGTAGAAGGACGCTGCTACTAAATGGATTGACGATTGTCAGAAAGCCTTCGACAGAATCAAGGAATACCTGTCAACGCCACCAGTCTTGGTTCCGCCCGAGCCAGGAAGGCCTCTATTTCATTATCTTGCGGTTTTGGATGGAGCATTCGGTTGTTTTCTGGGACAACATGATGAAACGGGGAGAAAGGAGCAAGCCATCTACTATCTCAGTAAAAAGTTCACCCCGTACGAGGCCCGGTATTCTTTATTGGAGCGCACCTATTATGCTCTGACTTGGGTAGCTCAGAAATTAAGGCATTATTTCTGTGCATACACTACTTATTTCATATCTAGGATGGACCCGCTGAAGTATAGCTTTCAGAAGCCCATGCCCACTGGCAAGCTCACCAAGTGGCAAATCTTGCTGAGCGAATTCGACATTATTTACGTGACTCAGAAAGCAATCAAGGGTCAAGTCATAGCAGACCACCTTGTCGAGAATCCTGTTGGCGGAGAATAGGGACCCCTAAAAACGTAGTTGCCTGATGAAGAAGTGTCCTTTGTAGGAGAAGATATTGCAGAATCCTACGATGGTTGGAGGTTGTTTTTTGACGGAGTCAAATTTCAAAGGAGTTGGCATAGAAGAAGTCCTAGTATCAGAAACCAGCCAACATTACCCGGTATCTGCCAAGCTCAGGTTCCCTTGCAGAAACAATATGGCCGAATATGAAGCCTGCATCCCGGGGCTCAAGATGGCCATTGACATGAACATTCAGGAGCTGCTAGTGATAGGGGATTCAGACTTGCTCAAACTTCAGGTTCGAGAAGAATGGAAACCAAGAACTCTAAGATACTCCCATAATTGCATCACATCCAGGAGTTAAGGAAAACATTCACAAAGATGGAATTTCAGCATGTCCCCGCGGTCCAGAACAAGTTCGCTGACGTATTAGCTACTTTATCATCCATGATCCAGCATCCAGATACGAATTTCATTGATCCCATCCCAATAAAGATTTATGATCAGGCAGCTTATTGTGCTCACGTTGAGGAAGAAGCGGACGGAAAACCATGGTTCCATGACATCAAGGAGTACTTGACAACAGGAGAATATCAAGAACTTGCCAACGCCATGCAAAAGCGCACACTTCGGAGATTATCTAACTTCTTTCACAGTGGGGGAATCCTGTATAGGAGGACTCCCGATTTGGGTTTACTAAGGTATGTCGAAACAAAAGAAGCATCCAGACTATTGGACGAAGTGCACGCAGGGACCTGTGGGCCACACATGAATGTTTTCGTCTTAGCAAAGAAGATACTCCGAGTAGGGTATTTTTGGATGACTATGAAGACAGACTGTATCCAGTATGTTCGCAACTGCCATCACTGTCAGATACATGCAGACATGATAAAGGTGCCTCAAAACGAGCTTACTACAACAAGCTCACTGTGGCCATTCGCCGCCTGGGGAATGGACGTCATTGGACCTATCGAGCCTGCCGAATCAAACAGGCACAGGTTTATCCTGGTGGCAATTGATTATTTTACCAAATGGGTTAAAGGAGCATCGTACAAGGCAGTGACTAAGAAAGTTGTGGCAGATTTCGTCCGTGACCGTATTGTTTGCCGATTCGGAATTCTGGAATCAATCATCATCGATAATGGTTCTAATCTCAACATCGATTTGATGAAAGCAATGTGTGAGGCATTCAATATCAAATACAAGAATTCTACAGCCTAAAGGCCTCAGATGAATGAAGCTATAGAGGCAACTAACAAGAATATCAACAAGATATTAAGGAAGAGGGTCGAAAGTCAAACAATGGCATGAGAAGTTATCATTCGCCTTACTGGGATACCGCACCACGGTCCGCACATCAACCAGAGCAACTCCCTACATGCTTGTCTATGGTACAGAGGCGGTCATCCCCGCTGAGGTAGATATTCCCTCCTTGAGGATCATACAAGAAGCAGAGTTGGATGACGCATAATGGGTAAAAGGTCGATACGAGCAGTTATCCCTTATAGATGGGAAAAGGATGAATGCAGTTTGCCATGGTCAGTTGTATCATAACAGAATGTCTAGAGCCTTCAACAAAAGAGTTAAGCCAAGGAAGTTTACACCGGGGCAGCTGGTGTTGAAGAAAATATTCCCACATCAAAATGAAGCCAAGGGAAAATTCTCTCCCAACTGGCAAGGTCCGTACATGGTTCACTGGGTTCTAACTGGAGGAGCCCTTATTCTTGCCGAAATGGACGGAGAAGTCTAGCCAAATCCAATCAATGAAGATGCAGTGATACGATACTATGTGTAACCACTTTTGATTCCCTTTATGATGTAATTTGAACTACACCTGACCTGATTCCCGTTTAAGAGGGGATACGTAGGCAGCCCTATGGGTTCGGTCACAATTTAAGAAAAATTTCATTTCCCCCTACTATTGGAACTGGGGCAGAATTTTGAAGAGGGCCCACAAACTTCCAAAGTTATTTTTCGGCCACTCATCCCCAGGAATGCCACCTCAGTAAGCTGGGGCAGAATTTTGAGGACCCTCAAAATTCTGAAGTTGATTTTTCAGCCATCCAGCGCAGTCGTCAGAAGTGCCAGCTCAGTAAACTGGGGTAGAATTTTTAGGAGGACCCTCAAAATTCCGGAGCAAGAGAGGTTGCAATGTCTTGAACCGCGTCACAGTTGTTGGATCATCTAAAGAAAAATATTTCCTACTTACATTATATTTTACTAAATCATGCACAACTATTCTCAAATTGCTGCTGTTTAGCAACGCTACCCCAATGATACTCGACACCGAAAGTCGGGGGAAAACGAACTAGCCTTTCACCCTTACAAAACTCACGATTTTTCTTTGGATGCAGGCACTCGACTTACCATATCGTCAGGTATATTTACATATGCATATTCCTAAAAAATGCAACTTCTTAGAATCATCACTTGTGCGTAATTCTTATCCGCACAAAACCTCCCCAGCAGTCACGGTATCGTAATCAGCTATCAGCTATCAGCTATCAGCTAAGAAATCTCACTACTATCTATCCTTTTATTTTCTCGCATTGCATAAGGCTACCGTTTTGTCTTTCGAGACTAAGCATTGTCTCCATCTGCATTATCTGCATGAGGCTACCTTTCTACCTTTTGAGACTAAGCGTTGTCTCCATCTACATTATCTGCATAGGCTACCTTGCTGCCTTTCGAGACTAAGTGTTGTCTCCATCTGCATTATCAGCATTACATAAGGCTACCTTTCTGCCTTTCGAGACTAAGCATTGTCTCCATCTGCATTATATAAGGCTTCCTTTTTGCATTTCAAGACTAAGCGTTGTCTCCATCTGCATTATCTGTATAAGGCTACCTTTCTGCCTTTCGAGACTAAGCGTTGTCGCCATCTGCATTATCTGCATAAGGCTACCATTATGCCTTTCGAGACTAAGCATTGCCTCCATCCTGCACTATCTGCATAAGGCTACCGTTTTGCCTTCCGAGGTTAAGCTCTACCTCCACTTGCATGGCTGAAATACCGCCACTTTATCTTTATTGCATGGCTGAAATATTTCCTCATTATCTTCCTTGCATGGCTGGAATATTGCCACCTCTGCTTACGTCTTGCAATCGACTGAAATATCGCCAAACTTTATTTAAATTATACATCGACTGAATGATCGCCAGTTTATCTCCATCATCATTCATACTTATGCTTTCTGTCGGCTGAAATATCCCCATTTTACTTTTTACATCAGCTGAAACATCGCCTGTTTTATTTAAATTTCTATCGGCTGGAATATCGCCATTTTACATTCTGTACATCGGCTGAAATATCGCCATTTACATTCTTTGCATCGGCTGAAATATCACCATTTACGCTTTTGCATCGGCTGAAATATCGCAAAATCTTGCATTTCATGGGCTGAAATATCGCCAAATTGTCCGAAGGCATCATTGTTCATAGGCATCATCCTCATAACCCAAGAACACCATTCCATGGCCCTAGGACCCCACCTTATATCCTGCACGTCATTATTCAAAGGCATCATGGTTTAGAGGAATATTATCATAGCCCGAGAATATCATTTTATAGCCTGCGAATCCTTTAATTTTGCACTTCATGGCCCAGGACATCATGGTCCGAGGACGTCATCCTAACCGTCCAAAGACAGCATTTATGGTCCAACGGGAACTTGCATCACGGTTAAGTTTATGCACAATATACGCCCGTATTGCTCACTTGAGGTACACCGGCTAGCAACGGCCGTATCAGCAGGAGCGATCCCGCTCCAGTCCCCACCGCCGATCAAGTTTCAAATATCTCTTGCCCCCCTAAATCATTCACTACTAGAAATAAGGCCTATGTCAACGAAAATTTATGCAACGCTAACAAAACCGTTGCCATAGAGTATATACCGCAACGGTCTTAACCGTTGCCAAAAGGTCTGGAGGATTTCGATACACTATAATAATCAAACCGTTACCATTGGGCAGGAACCGTTGCCATATATCGTACTGTAGCAGCAGTTATAAAAAATGTTGCAACAGTATTATTTATTGGCACGATATTGGAAAAAAATTATCTATGGGGACGGTTGTCGATTCCCTCTTAATTTTCCCGCTTCTATTTCGCTAAACCCGCCAATATATATTTTCATTAATAATATTTACTCTTATTTCTTAGTAAAAAAATAAAGAAGAATGTAAAACTCAGAGCTCCCAATTTCGTTCCTTAATATCATTAGACTCTAAAGTCTAAACCAATTCGTTCCTCTTTCTCAACTTTCACTCCCAATTTCATCTCCCACTTTTACTCCCAATTTCTCTCTTTCTCTTTCTCTCTCATCCAAATTTCCAACATAAACAGTGCGATTAGGGTTCTTAGCCACAGGTGAAAGTTAGCTTTCTTGGTGTAGAGGAGTAAATTAAATACCCAAAGTAGCAGAATCGTGAGGTCCTAACTTCAGAATCGTGGGTTCCCAACATCAACAATGCTTAGGGTTCTTATGTTGTGATTCAAATTTCACTTTCTGCCATCTATGTAAGTTACCCTATTTCAACCTAGTTTCAGATTTTCAATTTTCTTTGTGGTTTTTATTTGCATGGCCACAGATTGGTGGTCTTAATTTTTTATTTTAATTTTAAATGCATTTTCTTTATGAGAGTCTTTGGTTTATTCAGTAGCTACATTTAAAAGCAAGTTTTTTATTAGTAGATTCTCTAGAAAAGATTGATTCCTTGAGCGTGTTCATACAATTAATTTCTTAGTTAGCGTCAATTGCGAGAAATTATTGTCGCTAAAGGCACACTGTGAAATATTGCTACCCGAAGAAGTTGTAAGTTCTTCTTTTCTAATTTAGATATTTTTGTTTTTAAAAAAAAATAATTTCTCTGTTCTTTAATATTTTGGGTATAAGTGGTGTATATGTTGCTTTAGATTAATGATTTGAACTGAAATTGTTAGATTTTTTTCCATTAGGGTGTTTCTACTATACTATTAGATTTATCAATTAGCCATGATTCATTAACATGTATTATCTGAAATATTTGCTGAATAACACAATATCCAATATTAGTTGGTATTGCTACTGGATACAGTAGGTGATAATTGAGATGTTGAATTTGTCTTATTAATTTATTGGAAGAAACTCTGTTTAGTATGATTCTCATATTGACTTTACTTAGATTGATAATTTTAATTGCCAAAGCAACAGGTTCTCCCCTATTTTCCAAATACAATAGGCGTTTAAATCTAGATCATTATAATAATTGAACCATAATATAGGGAATTAACTTACAAAAGATTGAAGCATCCTATTAGATATACCTCTCTCTTCAAGGTCTGAGGTCCACAAAGTGAGATTATCCCTTTGGAGCTGCATGATAAGGGCGTTGTCCTTGTAGGATTCTTCACTAAGGCTATTAAGCTCGGAAATAGCTTCATCAAAGTCTTGCTTGGCCAAGTGGCATGCCCTGGTATGAGGTGGATATTTCTAGAAGATAAAAGAGGAAAATCAAATAAGTTATGCGAAGTATCCATAATAAAAGTAGATAACAAGTTAAATCACTTAAAGAAGAAAGGTCAAAGTACTAAGATATGGTCCTGTCTCTAGATTTTTTTTCCTTTTGTCATCATGGCCTCTCTTTTGAAAATGGTAGAAAATTTGTGAAGTGTAATTGATGCATGAAAAGAGCAGCTGAATTTCTGTAAATTAGCATTAGATTGATTACTGCAAAGTTTTTTTGTGCTTTGTGTTGCATCCTTAGAGGCTACAGCTTTGATTGAATCATAGAAGTAATACATTCGCATGCTTGGATGAGTTCTATGGAGCTGGTTTCTTCTCCATTTTAGATAATTATTACTCATAGATAGCAGGAAGTGGAAAGGCTACGAGATGAGATAAATGTAGTTGCTAACAAGATGAAAGGAAAGCTGGAACCCTCAGAGCGCCAGAAGCTCATAGAAGAAGGTGGGGTTTTTGTGCTATTTCTAACTGGAAGCTATAGGTGGCACGAATATTGGTTGTGTACATTGTATTTTCTTCAGGAAAGAGTTTGAAGGAAGCACTTGTGACTTTGGAAGAAGACTTGCTCAAACTTACAGATGAGTTGTAGCAAGAAGCACAATCGGTACCTAATATGATACATCCAGATGTTCCAGTTGGAGGGGAAGATTCTTTAACAGTTGGGAAAATGGTATTTTGGTTTAATATATGCAGACATATTGGTCTCGTATTGCTCTTCATGAGTCTCATTTAACTTCCTCATCTTTCATAGGTTGGTAAACCTGCAGAGGTTAGCTTTGCTGTTAAAGACCACGTCCAGCTGGGAAATTAAAAGAGCTAGATTTGTTTGATTTTGACGCTGCTGCTGAGGTATTCTTTCTGAACTAAGGTATTTAATTGATAATCCTAGAACTAACTTAGTAACTATGATGTATTATCAATAACTTTTGATTTTGTTTTTCAAAGAATCTATCTCTTTCTCACCATGTTACCCTGGAATATTGAACCATGTTCTTGCAAATATCTTTCTTGCTACTCTTTTGTCTCATTTTATGCGGCACTTCTCCTTTTAAGTTTGTTCCAAAAAGATTGATATATTTTTTTTTAAATTTGGAAACTATTTAGTTTTAACATCTCTATTTTACCCTTATTGGCATTAATTTTTGGGACCCTACTTGATAAAAAAAGTTAAAGGTTAGTAATGAGAGAGAAGATAAAGAGAGACGTGGAGCTCTTACCACCTCTTATTTAATTGTTAATAGTAAGGGCAGTTTTGATACTTTGGATATATTTAGTTCATTTATCAAAAGGCTTCCTTTTTTCCTTGAACCCTGTGTAGGATCAAAGTCCGTCACGTTACGGGAAAGATGGTGTATTAGTTTCCCACCTTGTGTCAAAACTGTTGGCTTTAAAGCAGTCTATACTAAACTGGTAGTAGATTCTGTTTGATGTTTGTACATATAGACTGCAATTCGAACAATTATCGTCCATTTGCTCGCAGTAATAATCAAGGTGTGTACTTAATTAATGCAAATTGTTAACAAATTATTGATGCCGTCTCTTTCTTCCTTCTTCTTTCACAGTTGACACATTGTTGCTGTCATACCCTTTTTATGTCTGGAATTTAATATTTATAATTAGAATATTAGTGTGGAAATAACCACTTCTTGAAAGTGGATTGAGTCTGAACCTATTGTTCAACCTGTTTCCAAAAGTTGACCAACTCTGATGCTTTAGATTTGTTTAGTGGTTCATAGGTTGTTGCTGGAATCATAATTGTGACAATTTCAATAGCCAGAATCCTGAATTTGCTTATTAAGACTTAGAATATACTTATTTCCTATAGGTCAGCTTAGTTGGAAAATCTTCAGGAAATAAAGCTTAAATCTTCTCACCAAAATTAACTTGAAACTCTTCTCTTAGCCCAAATATAGAATTCAACACTAAATTATATTTCAGAAGTCAACTTTTAGGTACAGGACAAAAATCTTATTATGCACTATATGGATACTCTGTCCTGCGAGTAACTTGAAAATATTCTGACCACGTGGGCAGTGCGGATGTCACAAATATATATTTCAATACTAATTGTATTTCAGAAGCCAACTTTTAGGTACAGGGCAGAAACCTTATTATGCACTGTATGGATATTCTGCCCTGCGATTTTGCTATTATTTTGTTAGTCTTCTAAATTAGCTTAATGGAGTGACTTAGCTTTTGACCACCGCTTGTCTTATGGGAAGAACTTTAAAGTCAAAAGTTAAAAATATTTCCTACGGGACAAGCGAGATATAATACTTGTTCTCCAACCTCCCTTTCAAGATCTTAAAAGAAGTAATGTCCCTTCTTAGTGCTATAAACATCAAGAGGAATATATAATTTGGATTATCTCGACAATGTTATTCCAATTGAAGATGATTATTTTGGTTAGTAAGAGTTCACAACATGATTTATTAGTAGAGTCTGAACAACTCTATGTGGTCCAATATTTGACCATATGCCCTTTTTTTTCTTGGAAACCCCCATTTCGTTGTTAAAATTTATCTTGAATATTTTACTTTATGATTATGTTACCTATCCTTATCCTCCTATTCCTGTACTTGAACAAGTAAAATTATGCTCCCATATTGGAAAGAACTCTATTCAAAATGACATTCTGATATAACTAAGTTTTGCTTTCATTTACATAATAATAAACCTGCATCTTAGACTTATAAATAAAATTGCAATTCTAATTACACTATTATTCATTTGAGTGCTGAAGTCATGTCTTAGGAAATTCCTTTTCTGGAAACATGAAGGTTGTCAATGTACTTATGTGAACTGTTCAGTTGTTGACAAATCCTAGTAGTAGAAATCATGTCTAGTGCTTGATTTTCTTTCTAAAAAATCATGATAGTTTATATCGAGATGTCATGTACTGTTTGGGCTTGCTTCATGTCAAATGGTTAAGACAAATTTAGATATCATGAAACATAAGGTTTGACATGCTATCTGTTATTTATGTTTGTATCGTCATCTTGATTAAAAATCTTAAGATTTTATATTTGTATGCAAAACTAGGATCTAGTGGCTGTTAACATATTAGAAATTTATTCTAGGACTTTACTGCCTATTTTTCAGTTCTGCTATCTCTTGTAATTCATGGTGGAGACAGTGTTACAGCGATGGAACTAATGAAGCATAATCTATAGATAAAAAAAATAATTTTTGCCCGTGAACAATCATAAACAAGTCAGAAAGTTCTCTTTTTGGTTAATATTGTATGTCTTATATTCCTAACTCCTACAAAAGACTTGACCTTTTATGTGTAATTCAGTTGTTAACTAGCATTTTAAGAGATAATGATCTTATTTATCCTCTTTTGTAGGTGGAGAAAATGAAGAAAGGGAAGATGAAAGCAATGGAGATCCTGCTTAAGATGATTTTTGGAATGTTACTAAAACTCTAATGTTTTAGGATTCTTTTGTTATCAAACATTTTGAAACTTCTTTAACTTTTGGATAGTAAACCTTATGTACTTGGTTCTTAACTTTTGGATTATAAAACTTATGTACATGCGTTCTAATATTTTGCTTTTATGAATATTACAACTTGGATTATAAATATTTATGATTAGTTTTATTTTGTGATATATATATATATATATATATATATATATATATATACACATATAAATTATTGTGCTTAAAATGTAAATATTTATTTACAATCAGGGAGTATATTGTTATTTCAATGAAACCGTTACAATAGCTTACCTGAGCCATTGCTATAGGTAACAAAAACCGTCTTAATAAACAATGCAAACTGTTGCCATATAGCAGGTAACTGTTGCAATAGGTAATCTGAACCATTGCAATAGGCACTGTAAACCGTTGCGACAGATAATGCAAATCGTTGGATTAGAGCCTATTAGATTGTTGTTACTGTAAACATGTAATAATAGTAATAAAACCGTTGCAAAAGCAGCCAAATATCGTTCTAATATCCTAGCTTAACCGTTGCAATAGATTAAATAACCGTTACAGAAACTTTTATTGCAACGCCTTTGAACCATTCCAGTTGACAAAAAATACTTGTCGTAGTAGAATGATAAGTAACCGTTGCGATAGATAGCTATATGGCAACGGTTTTTCGAACCGTTGCAGTAACCGTTGCGGTAGAGCTATGGCCACGCGACCTAGTTAGACGGTCGGAAAAACGTTGCCATACCTCTATGGCAACAGTTTTTCTATATATCGCAACGGTTTTTCTTGCGTTGCCATAGCTTTATTTTCAAGTAGTGATTGTGCCCATCTCTTTCAAATCGCCATCGGCATGTTCCGTGAATGGTTCCTGAACTAGATACAGCCTGATTCCTGTAAAACCAGGGCTATGTAGGTAACTCAGCAACCAGTGCTCGGTCAAATTCTTTTCAAATCTCTGCTTCCGGTCAAAATTGGCCATCATATCTTTACCCGACAACTCTTTCATACTTCCCGCGTAAAGAGGGGCAGCTGTTGATATCCAATTTTTCCTAAGTATTGTTATACCCAAAGTACTTCCATAATTGCATCATTGTGCATATATAAGCACACCCAATAGTTTTGGCATTTTTAATAATTTTTTAAACCAATTTATTGCCTATTTTAATATAATAAAATCCAATAATTATTCCCAAAATTATTATTTTTGGTAAATAATTTATTTTATTCTCACATTTACACCAAAATATAGTTAAGCTAATTTTTATACATTTTTTACAACTTATTTAGTATTTTTAAAGCTAAATTGCATATTATTGCAATTATAGCCTATCTTGTAATTTATAGCATTTTGTGATTATAAATTAATTCCAGCATTTTTAAATTAATATTTATATAATATTCATTTACCCAGTACTCTTAATTTGCTTTTAAAATTTGTATTACTATTTTATAAAAAATTAAAAGGGAAAATTGGCTATTTACGATTTGGCCTCAATTGCATTTCAATTATAGCCAATTTGGCAACCCCAATTAACCCAATTTCAAATCCCAAATTACCCAACCCAATTGCAATTTAACCCGATCCCTGACCCACTTATCCGATCCGCCCGGTTCCCCATTCAATGTAGGTTGTTGATCTAAATGATCAACGACCACATTTCATTCTTTCCTTTTTAATTCACCAACCCCACCCTAACCCTAGTCATTTCTTAGAAAACGCCGCCCTTGAATTTCTCTTCTCTCTCAAACTCTCTCTGAAGCCCTCATGAACCCTAGTCGCCGCCTTTCAATCCCGCCCTAATCCATGGCCTCCCACGGCCACTGGAGATATGTAATGGCCTCCCGTGGCTCCTGGGTGTTCTCTTCTATGGTTTCACAGCCAAATGTCAAAGGAAGTTGGTCCAGTCGTTGCCTGACTTCCATTCATGCCCTTTCTCCGGTCGTCCCTGACTTTTCCCCGACCAGCCATGGCCATTCGAGTCAGATCCTTGACGCTCCTAGTTAGATCGCTAATTTTCAAGGCCTTTCTCACCTTTCTGAGTTCTTTGAAACCCTAATCTTTGGGATTTTTTGATTTTTCTTTCAGATCTACTTTAGATCTATACTTGCCATCAACGTTTAAGTGTTTTCTCGAAAGTTCTTCAACTTTTCTTGCAAAAACGACCCTTCATTAGGGTTTTCCTTTAAGTTTTTCAAAAGATCTCTAATTTTAACATGTTTATGATTTGGATATGATTTGCTCATGTAATTCTTTTATCTCTTTCAGCATGTTAAAAACCCTAGTTCCTTCAGTTTATCCAAGTTCTGAAATTTGTTTGTTTAAATGTGCATTTATTCTTTGTTGCTGATTCTCTCTTCCTTGTTTAATTTGTTTAATTTTGACTTCTTACTATATCGCAAAACCTGGTTACTATTAAAAGCCCTAATTTTTTCTCACTTATGACTGCTCTGAGACCTTTACTTGCTTCTATGTTCTTCTTCATTGTTGACTCTATGTGACTACTTGACGTACTTGACTACTGTGCTTCGAATATTTTCTTACTACTGAACCCTAGCTTACCCTTTACTACCATTGTATGTTTGTGTTGTTTCTTTTTGCCAACTCGTTTAACACTACATGCTTGTTCACTCCTTGCTGTTTATATAGTGAGGTGCAGAATCATATTCCCTTTCTTGATTGATCTAGATTTCCTCAATATTCCGACTAATTGCAAAATGTTTTCTTACGAGCCCTAATTTTTACTCATCTGTTTAAAATTAATTGATTCGTTTCCTTTACTGTGATGTTTTACCTTGCTGAATCCTTTCCCAAAATAAGCCTATTTCGTACTTAGACTTGATTATTTACTTCTTGCTTTTACTACCCTTTTTTATGGCAATAATCAATCTTCCCCCAAACTGATTTTCTTTCCTTAATTAGGCCTGATGAAACCCGTTAAGCAGTGTTTCCTTAATTAAAGGGAAATCACTTGTGTTAATTGATTCTGAATCGTGATTGTTTCCATGTTTGTGTTTAAATTTTACTTATTACCTTATTTCCCACTCGTTTTAAAAAACTATAAATACCCTACTCTCTTTTCTTTGAACACGAATAACTTGAGTTCAAAATACCCTCTTACACTTAAAATTCTATCTTCTTTTACTGCTACTTGTGTCGTTACTTTGGCTAGCCGGCTAAAAGCCAAGGCTAGACTGTTGGAGTCTTGTTTGCTCTACCTTTTTCTGCACTTTGCTTCTCTACTGGTATGTCCTAGTTAATTTACAAGCTTCAACAACAACATGTTTTCTTTAATTACTGTAGTTTGTCATTCCTGTCTACTCCTATTCATGTTTCTGCAGTCAATATATGTTTGTAGCATGCTGTAATATGTTCCCTTTCCCTTGTAAATTAATGTTTATCTATGTGTGCATTCTGTTAGTCATGTGTTATTTATTTGCTACCTTATGAATCCAAAACCCTCATATCCACTTTATATACTTTAAGTTATGACCCTTTGGGCCCTAAGCTTTGTCAATTTCCCATCCCTATTCCCTTATTGTGTGTGCTGAGTAGCAGCTTTGGCCTGACAATATTTTTAGTTATTGCTCAGGCCATGGCTTGACCTCCTGTAGGTCTTTACTCTCTAAATGCTTGGTCAACAGGTTTGGTCAGGGGTGTGCCAGTCTATTTTGTGGCTGGGCATGACCACCAGCCTACCTGGGTAGCCCCTACCCCTTCTATTGCACTTACACTCACTCTTAGAACTTAGGTTCTGCTCATCTTGTGTGAGCCTTGCCTTGGGACCCTTGAGCTCCCTATAAACTTGGACACACAAGGGCTGGCCCTTCCACACTGCACAACTCAATTTCTGATTAGCATCTTGGGTGTATGCATTACCTGGGGTTCCATGAAATCCCTTGGATCTCTGAAACACCCTATATAAGAGAAGGCTTGGAAATCTGGATCTCGGAAGTGGCTCGATCTCATATTATTAGGCATTAAGTCTGAATTAGGTTCCTTGGATGAAACTGAGAATTTCTGATGTATTTTTAATTCTAGTTTATTTCCTTTGGGCTGTAATAACTTGTATAAACTCGGGGATTTAGTAAAAAGGGGGATGGGATTTATTTTTATGCATCAAGGGTAGAGATCTGATTTGTGCAACTCACACATAAAAACCATGCCTCTGGGTTAACTCCTAATTTCTCCAAACTCACACCTAGAGACCATGCCTATACGGCTAACTCTTAACTTCTGCAAATACGCATAGAAATCATGCCTATAGGGTTAACTCTTAACTTTTGCAAATATGCATAGAAATCATATCTATAGGATTAACTCTTAATTTCTGCAACTCCACACATAGATATCCTGCCTATAGGATTAACTTCTAATTGTTCCGCAAATTCATATAAAATACTATCTATAGACTATTGCATTCTGCATTTATAAGCATCACTAGGCAAATAGTTTGTAGGTTTAATAATAAAAGCTGCATATAAATACCATGTTCATAGGACCTTTTGTCAACGTCTAAAAGGTGTCAAAATCAGTAAACGTATAGAAAGCATGCCTATAGGAAATCTCAAATCTGAATAAAGGTAATATTAAATGCTGAACTGGTAATGTTCTGTTAAAATTAGTAACCTTTTTCTTTCAGTTTGCATCTTTTCTAAAATCTGTAGATATCATGCCTAGTTCTAGCCAACACTTAAACAAATAGATTAAATAATCAATCAAATCGGTTTTAGTCAACTGCATTCGAGTAAGCCTAATGTAGACTTTTCGCCTAAAAATATGCGTTGAACCAGTCTGCTCGTCGCTTTATTTAGTTAAGACCAAATCAGTACGTGTAAGACATGCTAAACTCTATGACTTTTGCTGGTTTATGGAGGCGTATTTGAGCCCTGTTTGCTTGTCCGTTTCCCCTATATTTGCATTACGTGTTCTTGGTTGATGCCTTAGCATTTTGTCCTTTGAAACTTCTAAAGGCCCCAAACCCCTCTCCCTTTAGGATTAGTAGTCCATTTGCCTCCGGAACTGATAGGATTGGGACGGGTAATAGCATGCAATAAGTATCAATACTATTCCGCGCTTTAATACCTTAACGGGATGGTAAGGGTAGACATGGAGATGATGATCACATGATAACACTATGCGTACAATTGGGTACCGGTGTTGTGTGGATGATCCATGTGATATACAAACCTAGGATCCCCTTTCCCTTTATTACTTTGTTATTTTTTCAGATTTGTAAAAGCTGTTCAGTTTTCAACTTCCGCTTCTTTTACTTCTTTTAAGTTACTTGCATCAATTTTTTGACCCCTTCCCCTTTACTCGTGTACCTTTTCTTTAATATAAAACTACTTCCTTCAAAATTTTAGCACTTTTAAACCCTTTTGTGCTTTTTATTTGCAACCGTTATGTGAAAGTTTCCTCGTATTTGCAATGCTTGCTTGTCTACTTGTTTGTTTGTATTTAAAGTCACAATTGTAGCATGACCAGGAACCACACTAGTGGATCTTGAGTTGTGCCAAACACCTTCCCCTCGAGATAATTTCTAGCCCTTACCCAAACTCTGGTTTTTATCTCAAATTCTTTCTTAATGTGTCGTAATGCACTATAATCATTAGGAGGCGACTCTCCAAATCCAAAATCCAATCCCAAACGGGAATAGAGTTGTCTTTCCTATATGTCGTAAACACGATTTCTCGCTCTCTGGAGGGAGGGAAAAGGGGGCGTTGACAATGGGGACAGAACCTCTTGATATGAACCAAATCTCCACACCCAAAGTACCCTCTCCTTGCAAATGGCGGTGGGGACTGAGGGGAGCCCCGAACACCGGGATACACGAGAAGGACCAGGCGTAGATGAACCTTGAGTTGCTGGTGCATAAGACAAAATATTGGAAGGGAACTGAGAGATGAGTGGCCTTGATGTGAATTGTGAGAACCATGGCCAGATGATATGCCACGGTGAGGTGGACGAGCCGTCTGAGCATGCTTGAAGGGACGACCCTTGTCGTGGTGAACTGACCTCCCAAAAGAACACCACCAAAACTACCAGATCCACGAGGCCTCTTGGCCTCTTTCTCTATACTCGCTCATAGTGGTGAACCGACTCTATATCCCGAGTAGTGTCAACAACCTCCTAAAAAGAAGCGCCAGACACCCTCTCTCTATTCAGAAGAATCCGCAGCTGATAAGAGAGGCCATCAATGAACCTCTTGATCCTCTCCCTATCTGTGGGAACCTATCATGTAGCATGATGAACCAAATCAGAGAATCTCATATAATACTGCATTACAAGCATATCATCCTGACGCAAGTGCTCGAACTGCCCGTGCAGCTCCTCTCTATAGAACTGCGGCACATACTTCTCCAAGAAGAGAATGGAGAATTGCTTCCATGTAAAGGGTGCTACACCATCCGGCCTACGCCTATCATAAGCCTCCTACCAAGTGAAGGAAGCTCAAGAGAACTGAAAATTAGTGAACGAGACCCCACTAGTCTCAAAAATACCTGTTGCACGGAGGATCCTCTTACACTTATCCAAGAAACCCTAGGCATCCTCGCCCTCTACACCACTGAAAGTTAGAGGCTAAAGTCTATCAAACCTCTCCAATCTACGCTTCTCATCCTCAGGCATGGCCGGAACCACAAAGTCATGAGCAGCTGAAATCGGTTGGGCGGTGGTGCCTCCGATGCCTAAAGTCCCTGAACAACCTGCTCGGGTGTGCGTACGACGGGATTATGAGTGCCTCCCCTGGCCTGAGAAGTGGATGCTATAGTAGAAATAGAGACCACCTAAGCAAGACTATTGCACACGGTCAGAATCTGAGCTAAGGTCTCCTGAAAACCTGGAAGCACGAAGGCCACAGCTGGTGCCTGAGTTGGCCCCGCCGGTGCATTCACAACTAGGACCTGATCCTGTACTGGGACAACTGGTGGATCTGTAAGTGTTTCCCTAGCTGCTGTGCGGGTCATACCCCTGCCCCTACCACGACCTCTAACGCGACCTTGGCCTCTCACGACCCTAACTTGTGGTACTGGTGGCTGTCCATCCTGACCAGTAGCACGTGTCCTCACCATATATGAGAGAATAGAATAACAGAAGTGTAGTTACCAGAATCAACTGATTCACACGCTAAGAATTCAAGAATGTGAAGTTTCCTAAGGGTTCTGCAGCCTCTCGGAGAAAAGTACAGACGTCCCCGTACCGATCCGCAAGACTCTGCTAAATCTGCTCATGACTTGTGAGACCTATGTAACCTAGCTCTGATAACAACTTGTCAAGACCCTTAGCTCAAACCTGATGTGATAGCGCCTATCAACAGTACTAGGCCAGCCGACTTCCATAGTACTACAATAATTCATTAAAAGCTATGCCAAAAAACATCACGTTTAGCAGAATTTCATAAAGAAAACAAGAGATGAACTCAAAATAGAAGTGCAGTAAGTAAAGCCCCAAACATCGGGGTGTCACTGAGTCATGAGCCACAACTACAAACTGTTTTGATAACAACAAGACTAACATAGTCTAGGATAAATCCAAAATACAACTACGGAGAAGATAGAGAAAAAGAAAGCAGGTCTACCTATCTCCATGGATTAGCAACAAAAAATAATCAGCAGCCGCTACCGTGGCCAGAGATACCTGGGTCTGCACACAAGGTGCAGATGGCAACATGAGTACATCAATTCAGTAAGTAACAAGCCCAAACTATAGATTGATAGGTAGTGACGAACTTAAACTCAACAGGTAAACAGAAGTAAACTATACAACAAAGTAGGCATGCTTTCAATTCAAGTATTCGGCTCTAGCACTAAAATAAATATAGTCCTGGATAGTGTGAGATATAAAGTTCAGTTAACCTCTATGTGCCAATACACAAAATGTATGAAATACACCATGAACTTCCACTATCATGTGTTAAACCACTCGATACTGTCTATGGCCATCCGGCCCAGGGAAGATCCATACCGGAATATGTACACATCACTGACAACAGTCACTCAGTATTGAGGAAGGCCATTCCAGCCATGTGAAGAAGATCCATCTCCAGGTATCAATACTTCGGAAAAGATCCATGTCTAGAGAAGATCCATCCCTCAATAATATCATCTGCGTCTATTGTAGGTGTGCAGACTCAGAAGGGGCTCCTACGGCCCAAACGCTATCATAATCAATAATATTATTGCGGCGTGCAGCTTGACCGCGTAACTGTTACTCAAAATCAAGCTCTCGCTCAGTCTCACTCTTCAGTCTCACCCACTGGCTTACAATATCGTTGAAACTAGCTCGAAAATAATGATATGATAAGCCAATAATAATAATTGAGACTGAGATATGATATGAAATGCATGAATATGACTGAGTACAAAATAATAGTGAAATCAGTGAGATACAACCACGATGGGTCCCAACATTGTCAACATGAAGCCCTAACATGATCTCTAGCGTGTTTTGTAGCTCAATTACTTTATTACATAATGGAATCACAGATATTAACAATAAAGAGTCATTAAACGGTGCTATGGAATGAACCAGGTTACTATTTTCACGGTGCACGCTCACACGTCTTTTACTTGGCATGTGCGTCACCTCAATCCTAATCAGATAACACGTAGTTTGGGGTTTCGTCCCTCAGAACCAAGTTTAAAAGAGTTACTTACCTAAAAAAAATTGCTACTCCGCTATGCCTTTGCCTCTCGACTAGGCCTCCAAATGCCCCGAATATCGCCATAAGCAATACAATGCGATCAATATAGACTAAAGGTACTAATTCCACAAGAAAAATACCAAATTATAGGCCAAATCCCGAAGTTCCTTCAAGACCAGCCCCCGGGCCCACGTCTCGGAATCCAATAAAAGTCACAAAACTAAAAATTCCATTCACTCACTGCTCTACCCATACTAATTTCGTCAAAATCTGACATCATTTGGTACCTCAAATCTCATAATTACTCTTTCCAAAATCTCAAGCCCTAACCCCTAAATTACTAATTAGGTGGGGAATCAATGGGAAAACACTATACTTAATAATAATAGGGCTCAAGAAATTTACCTTAATGAATATCCTTGAATCCCCTTCAAAAATCACTCTAAAAGCTCAAAAGTCCGTGTTGAAAATGGTGGAAATGAGAAAAACTTCGCAAAGTCTTCTATTTATAGGTTGTGCCCTAACTTTTCGCACCTGCAGCCCAAAAAGCGCACCTGCGGTGGCGCTTTTGCGCAAAAACATCCGCA
This sequence comes from Nicotiana glauca, assembly GCA_026770625.1. Lineage (NCBI taxonomy): Eukaryota > Viridiplantae > Streptophyta > Magnoliopsida > Solanales > Solanaceae > Nicotiana > Nicotiana glauca. The sequence goes on along the minus strand of MU699131.1, from coordinate 24,730 downwards.
TCTACTTAAAATCACTTAAATCCCTAGGACAACATCTGCGCTTCATGACCGTATCTGCGATCATCGCAGGTGCGGAAACAACCTCGCACCTGCGCATCCGCTCTCGCACCTGCTCTTGCCTGCCCCATATGCGCCTCTTGCAGGTGCGGTGAACACTTTGCACCGCAGCTCCTGCTCAAGTCCCTTGTGGCCGCATCCGTGGCTCCTTAGCCGCTATTGCAGGCTCGCACCTGCGGCTCCCACTCCGCATGTATGGTTGTGATAGCTGAGTTCAAACTTCAACAACTCCTCCAATTTTTAAACTTGTTCCGTTAATCACTCGAAATCAATGAGACCGCAATCGAACATACCAACATATCCTATAACATCATACAAACTCAGTGGAACCTTCGAATCAACCAAAACAACATCAAAAATACCAAATTACACTCGGATTCAAACATAAGAAGTTCTAAACTTCCGAATTCCACAAACGATGTTGAAACCTATCAAACCACGTCCGAATGAACTCAAATTTTGCACACAAGTAAGAAATGATACCACAAACCTACTCCAACTTTCAGAAACCCAATCCAACTCCGATATCAAAATTTCCACTGCCGACCAAATTCTCCAAAATTCTAACTTTCGCCAATTCAAGCCTAATTCTAACACGAGTCTCCAAATCACATTTTGAACGTGCTCCTAAGTCAAAAATTACCTAACGGAGCTAACAGAACCGTCAAAATTCACATCCTAGATCATTTATATATCAGTCAACATCCGATCAACTTTTCCAACTTAAGCATTCACAAAAGAGACCATATATCTCAATTTACTCCATGACCAGTCCGGACCAGAACCAACTCCGGTAAGACATAATACAGCTGAAGCATACAAATGAAGCAGAAAAATGAGGGGACGGGGCTGCAACTCTCGAAACGACCAAGTCGCTACAGTAAGCAAGTTTGTCTCCAACTCTCTCTTAATATCATTAATTATTTAACTTTTTTACTATTATACTTTTGAACTCCTTTCTCACTCACGTGATACAAATCACAACTCTAAAAAACATCAACATACCTTAAAAGAAATGCAAAATTCTTCAAATTTCTTCTTTGAAGAACTATATTAAAAAAAAAAAAGGATGTCCCGAAATTGTGGCCTAGGAAAATGGTAGCACCCTTACATATAACACCCCTTTTGAATTGTTTAGTCGATTCGGGTGATCGATCTGCAGGCAAGCACCCTTACATGTAACTTACATATGCATAGATAACTATTACTAAAAAATATAGCGCATTGAACTATAAAGGTTTGAACAAAAAGTAGAAGAAATAGTGATTAACTTTTACTATCCTTCGCAAAATCCACCTGATTGATTCTCAAAGAATTTACAATGATTTTACAGAATTTGAGTTAGACTTCACTTGTGCGATTGTACTGAATTTGAGTTAGATTCCCATAGTAATTATATGTGTACAAAAGAAGGTTTCATGATAGTCTTGCACGTCTTCTATCTAATATAGTTTTCAATTTGATTTTGGAATTAATCGTGACGTCTTGTCTCTAGCCTTCTTCTGTTATGCCTTATTCTAGTACAATTCGTTATCCCAATGTGTATTATTGCCAGTTGTATCCTTACGTCATGAGTTCTTCTCAAAAATAATATAATTATTTAAGCGTATAAAAGTCGATTAATATTTGGAGGATATTTTAGTTATTTAACATTTAGCATGGATATCGGTGCTTTTACAATAATAATAATAATAATATAATATATTATAATATAGATATATAAATACAGATATTTAAATATATTTACTTTATAAAAGTACTAACGCAATTAATTTATTTTATAAATAAGATTTTAAATTTACTTACTACTCCTATTTAACTACGCTAATATTATTTTTTTTTACACAATTCATGTATATAACCTTTACTATTCAATTCCACTAATAATACAGGAACTCTTTACGAAATCATTATACGTAACTTGAAACCTTCTCCTATATGTTCCGTTACACCACTTCCTTGAGTTCGCTTACAATTTGACCTCTCATCATTTGGACTTAATTCTGTTCATTGTTAACCTGAAAGTTAGAATTACCAATGTGTGCACCGTATTATTAATACAGTGAAAACTAAGGGACTGTGGTCATGTGGCAGAACGGCCGCATGAACGGACAAGGTCTTTGATCACTAAAGAGCCATTCAAAATTCTTTTTGTTCTTTTTATGTTTTTTATCTAGAGTTGTTGAAGAACGTTAGGATAAAACTAGGTGGATAAAAAAAAGTTAGAAAAGGATCACTTCCCAACTCGTTTAATAAAAATCTTCGCACCACATTTCTGGTATCCGCTTTGGGGCTTCATTTTGTAGCTGTATGCGGTTAAAATCGGAAAGACCAATTTCACGTTCGGTGATGCATTACGTAATTTCACGTCGAAGGGTCCGGAGAATAGCTAGGTGTTCGAAGTCTTCGAGGGTCCTTCGTGCCCGGTGTCGAGGCGAAGCGGATCAGTGGTTATCCTAAGTAAGCGGGAAGTTCCCTAAGAGCAGTATTTTTTCTGACAACGCCTGCACCAACAGTGACAGCCTGCACCGGGCTGATTGAGTGGTTGTACCGACTACTTTTTCTAATATGCCATATTGGGAGTTTCCCCTCATATATAAAGGAGACCCCTGTCATTTTTGTAAGAAACACAATATACAACACACTACATGGAATGCAAGAACATTATCTGCTGTCTAACTTAAACATATTCTCTTGGTCTCATTATTTATATTTATTGCTTTTATTCATTGTGTTCTATTAATTGTTCATAATTTATTGCTCATTATTGATAATAAAGAGCCACCATCGCAGCTCTAATTTTTAATCCTTCATCGACTGCCCTTAGCCGGGCGTCCGACTCGAGCTCGAGGACCCGTATCGCGAGGCTCGAGGCCCCGATTTCAAGCCATTCGGTTTGATTATTACATTATCTACATGTTACCATCTTAATTTCTAATACTTCACTTAGCATCTATTGCCTAACAACTAGCATAAAAATAGATTATATATTTTTAGAACCACAAAATCATATCTAATTGTATTACCATTTCCAAGGTAAACAATTTGGCGTCCACCGTGGGTAATAATAGTGATTATTTTCTTGCTGGTTTACTGCATAAATTATCTTTCACGCTTTTTCTTATCCAACACCTTGCATTTCAGGTCAAAATGTCTAATTCAGTAAACGCACGTGAAAATAACAGTCTTGAGGACCATAGAGAAAATGGTGTTGCTATTCCAGGTGTTGGTGTACCACCACAAAACCCTGAGGTCGCACTAGAACCGATTCCCGTCGATATGCTATCATGCAACACTCAACACATTGGCGTAAGTTCCGACACCAACATGAGTATACGCCGAGAAAATCAACAAGACATCGGAAAAACCTCACCCGCAGAGAAAGAGAG
>MU699131.1:5429-20346 GCA_026770625.1 Nicotiana glauca | reverse complement strand
GGAGGGGGGAGGGCGACATTCCCTAGGGGCCCGTGATCAAGCGGATAAATGTTTATGCAGCAATGCTAGGGCAAACCCCGGCCTGCGCATTTGAGGACATCCTCGCGTTCAGCGAAGAAGATTTCGAGACTTTGTCTCATTCACACAACGATACACTGTTAATCTCGTTTCTCTTAAATAACATCCAAATTAAACGTGTACTCGTGGACTCAGGTAGCTCGGACAATGATAGATTGACGGTGGTAGAACAACTCAGATTACTTGTATATGGCCCGCGATTCCTCAACGTCTTCAATATGGCCAGCGAAGCGATGGAAGGTGAGATCACCCTCCCGGTAAACATATCCGTTGTAGTTCAAGATACCAGATTCCACGTCATTAAAGGTGACGCAAGGTATAATGCCTTGCTTGGTAGGCTATGGATACCTAACATGAAGGCGGTACCATCGACCCAGCATCAAATGATGAAGTTTCCAACAAAGGGAGGAATAAAGACAGTATATGGAGAGCAACATGCGATGAAGGAAATGTTCGCGGTCCATAAAGAGGTACCGGATTTCGTACACTACACCTCGGAAGAGTTGGGAAGCCAACAAACCCCCGAGGATGATAAAGAGGATTTCCTCACTCCCAAAACCTTCATTGCCCCCAAATAATCGGATGCAACAAAGTCGACTATTGAAGAACTGGAGTAAGCCGTATTTGTCAAGCATCTCCCAGATCGGAAGGTATACCTAGGGACGGGATTAACCACCCCGAACGGAGGAAAAAACTTATTTTATTCCTTATTGATAACATCGATTGCTTAGCTTGGTCACATTTAGACATGACAGGGATCTCGCCAGAGATAACCACCCATCGACTAAGTGTTGATCCCAGGTACAAATCGGTGAAGCAAAAAAGGAGACCCCAGTCCGAGATAAAGCATGCATTCATCTAAGATGAGGTAAGAAGCTCCTAAAGATAGGGTCTATTAGGGAAGTAAAATATCCCGAATCGCGGGCCAATATGGTGGTAGTTCCCAAAAAAGGGAATAAACTAAGAATGTGCGTAGATTATAAAGAACTAAATAGGCACGCCCAAAGGACTCATTCCCACTGCCTAACATAGACCATTTGATCGATGCCACGGCCGGCCATGAAAATCTCACTTTTCTCGATGCCTATTAGGGGTATAATAAAATTCAGACAATCCCCAAGGATAGAGAAAAGACTTCGCTCATCACAAAGTACGATACGTACGGTTACAATGTAATGCCCTTCGGGCTAAAAAACACAGGGGACACATACTAGCGCCTAGTTAACAAGATGTTCGAACATCAACTAGGCAAGTCCATGGAAGTTTATATTGACGACATGCTAGTTAAGTCCCTGTGCACAGAGGAACATTAGACTCATTTGAAGGAAACATCCGACATCCTTAGAAGTTATAACATAAAGCTCAATCCCGAGAAGTGCGCCTTCATGTTAGGATCAGGTGAATTCTTAGGTTTCATGGCATGGAACAGAGTAGTCAAGATCAACTTTGACAAAATCAAAGACATCGAAGAAATTGCGATGGCAAATAATGTAAAGGTCTTGCAGCGGCTGACCGAGCGGATAGCAGCCTTGGGTCGATTTATATCAAGGTCGTCGGACAAGAGTCACCATTTCTTCTCCTTTATCAAAAAGAAAAACAACTTTGAATGGATTCCAGAATGCCAATGCATCGTAGAGGAGTTGAAGTGATACCTAAAAAGCACGCCTTTGCTCCACACCCCAAAAGAGGATGAGACATTATATTTGTACCTGGCCGCATCCGAGGTAGCGGTAAATGGTGTACTGGTTCGAGAAGAACAAGGTACGCAATACCCTATTTATTATGTAAGTTGGACCCCGAGTGATGCCGAAACCTGATATCTGCACCTGGAAAAACTTCCTCTTGCATTAATAAGTGCATCTCGAAAATTGAAACCTTACTTCCAATGTCATCATATTTGCATTTTAACAACGTATCCCCTTCGAAGAATACTGCATAAACTCAAATTATCGGGCCGACTGGCCAAATGGGCCATCGAATTCGGGGGATATGATATAAAGTATCAGCCCCGAATGACTATCAAGTCTCAAATTCTAACAGACTTCATAGCCGACTTCACTCCCTCCCTCGTACCCGAGGTCAAGAAAGAACTTTTGCTAAAAATGGGCACATATGGATCATGTTCACTGACGGCGCCTCGAACATATGAGGATCCGGGCTAGGCATAGTTTTGAGGCCACCTACGAGTGGTGTGATTAGACAATCTATAAAATCCACAAGGTTAACTACCAATGAAGTCGAGTATGAGGCTATGCTTGCAGGTCTAGAATTGGCCAAATGACTAGGAGCTGAAGTCATTGAAGCAAAATGTGATTCCCTCCTGGTGGTAAATCAGGTAAATGGGAGCTTCGAGGTTCAGGAAGACAGGATGCAAAGATACATAGACAAAATTCAAGTCACATTGCACCGCTTCAAATAATGGACTCTGGTCCACATACCTCGAGAGAAAAATAACGAAGCGGATGCCCTCGCAAACCTGGGGTCGTCAGTCGAGGAAGATGAGATACTCCCCGGATCTATTATTCAACTATAAAAATCATTGATCGAGGAAGGCCATGTCGAGATCAACTCCACTAGCCTAACATGGGATTGGAGAAATAAATAAATCGACAATTTGGAGAGCTAGAAGCTACCCACAGACCCAAAAGAGTCGAGGGCCCCGCAAACCAAAGCGGCCCAATTCTCGCTTGACGAAAAAAGAACTCTTTATAGAAGAACTTTTGATGGCCCCCTAGCAGTATGTCTAGGGCCGGGAGACACAGACTCTGTGCTCCGAGAGATCCACGAGGGCTTCTGCAGAAATCACTTCGATGCCGATTCCTTTGTTTGAAAAATAAGCAGGATAAGCTACTATTGGTATAGCATGGAGAATTACACCATAGAATTTGTCCGCAAATGCGATAAATGCACTAGATTTTCCCCAATAATTCACCAACCTGATGAACAACTACATTCAGTTTTGTCGCCATGGCCGTTCATAAAATAGGGGATGGACATCATCGGACCTCTATTTTATTTATGACCGACTACTTCTGAGAATGGGTCGAAGCACATGCCTTCAAAAAAATAGGAGAAAAAGAAGTCATTAATTTCATCTGGGACCATATCATGTGCCGATTCGGAACTCCTTCCGAAATAACGTGTGATAACGGGAAGCAATACATCGGAAGCAAAGTGACTCAGTTCCCCGAGGACCATAAGATCAAAAGGATCCTGTCAATGCCCTACCACCCGTGTGCAAACGACCAAGACGAGTCCACAGACAAAACTATTATTCAAAAGTTAAAGAGAGAAATACTACCTGAACTGCTTTGGGCATATCGAAAAACTCCAAAATCAAGCACGGGGGAAATGCCTTTCTCCCTGGTATATGGCACCGAGGCTTTGATACCGGTCGAGGTCGGAAAACCTACCACCAGATTCTGACACGCCACCAAGAGCTCGAACAATGAGGTCATGACTACTGCTCTCGAACTATTAGATGAAAGCGAGAAGCCTCGCTAATCTGAATTGCTGCAGAAAAAATAGAGGATCGAAAGATACTACAACAGGAGAACAAATCTCTGACATTTTGGAATCGGGGACGTAGTCCTAGGGAAATTCACCTTGAATACTCGAAATCCTAATGAAGTAAAGCTAGGTCAGAACTGGAAAGGACCGTACCGCGTCCTCGGGGTGGTTGGCAAAGAGTCCTACAAACTCGGCACCATGGAAGGCGAATAGCTTCCAAGCAATTGGAATGATTCGATGCTCAAACACTATTACTGCTAACAGCTCAATGGCCTTAGGTTTCAAAGGCATGCGTCGCACTATTTTTCTTCGATTGGGTTTTTCATCCGAAAAAGGGTTTTTTTTACAAACAATGTTTTTAACGAGGCAACATCTATATGTTACCTAAGGAAGGCTTGACAAGTATTCAAGGCTTCTCTTCAATAAACCTCGAATAATGGGGGAGGTCGCCTCTTCGGAGAAGTCGAGACGTGCTAAATGGGGTCCCGATAGGAAAATGATATACCGGGCCAAACGGTCAAACTAAATGTGCCCGTAAAGAATAACAGAGCCCCTGACAGCAAGACATGTATACTTGTACCAAGTAATCCAAAAAAATAAAAATATTTTCCCCTCCGTCAAAGCATTACACATGCTAAAGAAGTTTGCTATTTTTTTTTTATAAAAACGGCTCCAGAGCCAAAAATGTTCCGAACAATCGGGGACTGGCGTCAAAATTCAAAGTCGTATTACCTTCGGGTCAAAATATCAGAACACGTAAGACCTCAACGAGGCAATATCAAGTTTACAAAAATGGCTCCAAGGCCCAAAATGTCCGTAACACTCGAGGACTGGCATCTCGAACACTTGGGACTAGCGTCAAGAAGCCTTTGATGTCTCGGGGACTGGCGTGAAGAAGCCCTCAATGTCTCGGGGACTATCGCCAATCACCACCTCCTTGACTTATCAAACACCCGAGGCCATAATACCACGTGTGGGGGAAACCCCGGTCTTGTAAGACCTACATAAGGCAACAACAAAAATTGTAAGACCTCCAGTAAGGCATGAACTATACTTGTACCAAGTAACAATATCTGTAAGACCTCAAGCAAGCCATGAACTATACTTGTACCAAGTAACCAAAACTGTCAGACCTCAAGTAAGGAATGTCAAAACGTAAGACCTTACAAAAGGCATTACCCTGACCTTAAAGTTAAGGATATATACTCAAACTTGTAAGACCCCTAAAAAGGCATACCCTTGATATAGATACCAAACTACTTCAAACTGACGCGACTCGGGGACAACCAAACATCGCTATAAAATAATAGGCCTTCAATTACTTCGAATGTACTTCGAAAAGAACAGGTTAAACAAGGCTACCTCGACATAGGAAATAGAGCTTTGACCATGTTAGCTCCAAACTATAGGCTTTGAAACACTCAGCCTCCAAGCAAAACCTCCCGATGTGCTTGTTCATTGCCATATAACGACTCACAATTGAGGTTTTTATTGAACTGTCAGAGAGTCAGGCAAACACAATTTCAAAAAATCCTTAAAGAGGGAAAAATAAAGCCCATATAAAGGGTCGTGCCAACCCAATGCGTAAGAGCCACTATCACCAGCCCATATAAAGGTTGTACCAACCCAACGCGTAAGAGCCATTATCACCAGCCCATATAAAGGGTCGTACCAACACGATGCGTAAGAGCCACTACTGCCAGCTCATAATAGAGGTCGCACTAACGCAACGCGTAAGAGCCACAGGGCCAGCTTAAAATTCAAAAACTTGAGGTCCAATGAGCTCGAGTCGAATTCTGACTAAGAGACTGAGCCCGAAATAGTTAAAAACGCGTAAGGTCACATACATGAGAGCCACTGTTGCTAGTTTAAGTCAAAAGGTCATGAAAACCAAATGCGCAAAGGCCTACGGGCCAGCCTCACAATCTTCAGGGCTGAATTATATACCTAAGGGTCATTACTCGAAGTCCAGTTCACCTGGCCAATTATCAACTGACATATAAATTCAAAACGAAGAAAGACATGCACAAGCAGAGGAAAATTATTGAAAGATGAATCCAAAAGGTTTTCTTTTATACGCATATGAAAACAATACAAAATATACATTGGTAATCGATCTCTGAAAGCCTTATACAAAGAATCAAAAAGGAAAATCCTAGTCTACTTTCCCCCTCGAGGACTATGGACCGATGACCCCCTCGGAAACTATGCTTTCAACAGCTTTAGCCATAACCTCCAGGTTTCCAATGGTCTCCTCCCCTTCAGGGACTCCACCTCCATCCTCATCGCCTCTTGAGTTGATGCTCGACTCATCTTCGGAAGGAAGCGAGGCTGCAGTTTCCTTTTCTAGGTTCTTCACCCTCTCAATTTCGTCGGTTAAGTCAATGCCCCCGGCATATATATCTCGAGCGTCTGTCTATGAGATTCTAACTGGGCATGATCTACTGCTCGAGTCAGGTGTATCTCGGCCTCTTCGAACACCTTTCAGGCCTGAGCTTGTGCGGTAGCGGAGTCCTCCTTATGCAAGGTCACAAGCGCCTCCGCCTCAGCCCTAACCTCAGATAGTGTAGTAGCCAACTCAGCATGGAGATCCTTATACTTACTTCTCTCAGCCCTTGTATCTTCGAGGAAATGCCTGATAAAAACCACCTCTCCTCGGAGGGCATCTTTCTCAGAGATTACCTCACTCAAATGCCGCTTAAGTTCGAGGATTTCAGAGTCCCTGGCTCGGATCTCCTTCCCCATGAGGACATCTTTCTCCTTAAATTGCAAACGTCGACCAAAAGGTATTAGAACACTTAAGACAGTTGGGTATGTAGACAAAAAACAAATGAGAGATGTGTAACCTATTGAGCAAGACAAGCATTTTCCCAGGACACCGCCTCCAAGCAACCCCGAAGGCCACGAAGTTCTTCCTCCCTCTTGGTATAAAGAGCCCTGAGCTCATCAACTTCCGTGGTAAGCCTCTTATGTTTGTCCTCGTGGCGAGTCAGTTTGGTTTAAAATTGGCCAACGTTTAATTATAGAGCACCTTGGCCTGGAACCATGAAAGAAATAAGGGTAGCAGGGCAAAGGTCGAGACACCAAACAGAATTTACTAATAGATTACCTGATCATATAACTTGTCAATCTCAATGAAAATGAGTGAAATGTGAGGGTCAGGCTTTTACTCAGGCGCAAAAGAAGGCTTTTTAAACATATTTTTATAACCAACGGACATCCCCAAGAGACTCTATATTAGGTGCGTCTTGCATCTCCCTCGCAGAAAAAGCCAATTCCATAGGGGAATCGATCACTTCAATGACTTCGACCGAATTAATTGGGGTCGTCCCTTGCTTCTGAGGAGCTTCGGTATTAGGCTCCCCCGGATCACCTACAAAGCTCACCTCGGCTCGAGGGAAATTTTGTCCATCAACCGGCTCGGAAGTACTGCTCGAGACACTATCGTAGGCCTCTTTAGCATGAAGCGGGGGGACATTGGAACCAAGCCACGATTAGGAAGCCGCCAACTTAATAGTATGTTAAACAGTTAGATCCTATCCCCCTTCGTGTGCTACCAAGGGATCGTATTTCTTTTCGCCTCCATCTCAGGGCTCCCCGATGCTTCTGGAATTAAAGCTATTGAATCATCCTTAGGATCTTCCACTCTGGTTTTCTTGGATTTCGGAGGATAAGTCGACGACCTTTCTAATTTTTCCTCTCTGCATCGGGTTTTGAGGCACCCGCTTTACTAGGAAGAGTTTCTCTCATAAATAACACTTCCCCAGACCTGCCCGAATACAAAAACAAGCACGAAGAATGATAACACAATTAGCAGTAACTTTTGAAAAATTAAAACTACATCGAAAAGAAAGTCCCATCGTGATCCTTGGCTTCCCATCGAGCCCTAGATAGATAGGACCACACATTCTCAATATATGGGAAAATCGAGTACAGTTTGGCTACCCAGCCAGAAAGATTACTAACCATATTAGGGTACGCCTCAACAGCTGTATTAGCGGAGGAAGTTAGTTCATGAGGAAATGCATTAGAAAAAAAAGAAACGGGCAGTTAATTAAGTATGTGTACTTAAGCTTCATGTTTCATCATTCAGGGAACGACATCCTCTTTGCAGGGATCAAGTCTGAAGTCTTAACTTGGACGAAACGGCTCATCTACCCATCGTTCCTAACCTTGTCAGTACAAGCGAAGAGGGTCCTCGAGGCCCGACAGCGGAGCTTAATCAAGCCCCCACGAAAAAGTCGGGGACTATACATTCTGATCAAATGATCAAGGGTGAAAGGAAACCCCTCAATCATATTCACATAATATTTGGTCATGCAAACAATACACCAGAATGACATATGAATTCGGCCGAGGGTCACTTGATATCGTTCGTAGAAATCAAGGATCACGTGGTCTATCGAAGGCATGGATTGCACCCGGGACCAAGGGTAAATGGATAAGTATAAATGCTGAGGAAGTCGGCCTTATATGTCGTTACATCCTCCCCACAAGAAGGAACCTCCACTAACATTGTATCTCCCCCGCGACAGTCGATTTTCAGCCTTTTGAGATCCATTATTAAACTGATGTACGAAGATGTGGGTTCGCATCGCCTCATCTTCGAGGAGGGCCTTTTGACCGTAGTAAAACAAGTATTTCTAACCTAGCATGCTGCACGTAATCCAAATAAGGCAAATTGAGTAAGTAAGGAAATTAAGTCAATTAGACATGCTTCCCTAAGCTAACAACATGCTTAAATTGCAAAGAGTGTAAACAGGAAAAGAAACACAATTGTAAGTACTTAATGAAAACCGGATTTTTCGACAATTAGCACAGGTACGCACTCGTTACCTCACGTACAAGGCATTTCAAACATCAATAATACAAAATCCTCGAGGATTTTTCCCTATATATTGTTAGACAAGCCACTTACCTCTAACCAGCTTAAAATACCCCCGAAACTACGCTCTTGCCACAAGTACTCGACTCCTAATGGCCCGAATCTATTCAATTCAATTGCATAATGTAAAAAATACTTCAAGTAACTGATTCTACAAATAATGTCTAAGCTAATATGTGAAATTAGGTAAAATAACCAAAATGCCCTCTGATCCCGCATCTTCGAATCGGATAAAATATACATTTTGAAAATCCTCATAATCTCACGAGTCTAACCATATCAAAATTACCAAAATCGGACGTCAAATGGTCTTTCAAATCCCCACTCAAAGATCTCCAATTAACACAGCCCTAACCCCCAATTTACCACTGATTTTTCTTAAATTTTCATGCTTAAAATGATAAAAATCACCATAACAATGAGTTTAGGTTCCAAAAATTTTACCTCCTTGAAGCTTTCTTGAATTCTCTCTCAAAAACCTCCCAAGAGCTCAAAAATCCGGATGAAAATGGTGAAAGAATGGGCAAAAATCGCAATTGAACCTTTATATATGTTCTGGCCCAGGACTTCTGCACCTGTGGACATTTCCCCGCACCCGCAAACACGCACGTACGGTCCTAGGTGCGCATCTACCAGATTTCATTAATTCCCTTGGGTTGCTCCTGCTCTTCCTCTACCGCACATGCACTCATGCTGGTGCGCTCGAACTACTGCACCTACGGGAACTGGCCTACCCTCACATGGCTGCATTTGCGGTCTCTCAGCCGCTTCTACGGTGCCACACCTACAGTCCCACACACGCAGGTGTGCTTATGATAGGAAACACAACTTCAGCTGCCAACTCCAATTGCTTAACTCTCCGTCAATCATCCGAAATCATCCCGAGGCCCCCGGGACCTTAACCAAAAGCACGTCATATGCCATTATCCAACCTTTACCAATCCTTAAAACACCTAAAACCACATCAAAACATCGAATCATCATCGAATTAAAGCCTAAGAATTGCAAAAACTTCCGAATTACGCTTTCGATCAAAACATCTATCAAACCTCGTCCGAATGACCTGAAATTTTGCACACACGTCACATTCAACACTACGGAGCTACTCCAACTTCCAGAATTCCATTCCGACCCCGATATAAAAATCTCACTATTGAACCGGAAACTTCAAAAATTCACTTTCGTCATTTCAAGCCTAAATGACTACGGACCTCCAAAACACAATCCGAACACGCTCCTAAACACGAAATCACCTAACGGAGCTAACGAACCAACATAATTTCATTTTGAGGCCGTCTTCACACTGCTCCGACTACGGTCCAAATTCTAAAACTTAAACTCTCATTTAGGGACTAAGTGTTCCAAAACTCTTCGAAAATCCAAATAAAACTTCCCAGCAACTCACAATAGCAGAAACAAACACGGGGGAATAAAGTTAATAGGGGATCGAGCCATTAATTCATAAAACGAATGGCCAGGTCGTTACATCCTATCACACTTAAACATTCGTTCGATCTCGAACGAGCATAGACACATACCCAAAGTAGTGAAAAGATGAGGGTAATGGCTACACATATCCTGCTCGGTCTCCTAAGATGCCTCCTCGACCTGCTGACCCGCCACTGAACCTTCACAGATGCAATGTTCTTTGACCTCAGCTTTTGAATCTACCTGTCCAATATCGCCACTGGCTCCTCAACATAAGATAGATTCTTGTCCAACTGGACTAAAATGAAATCCAACACGTGCGACAGATCACCGTGATACATTCGGAGCATTGAAATATGAAATACCGGATGAACTCCTGCCAAGCTGGGAGGTAAGGCAAGCTTGTAAGCGACCTCCCTAACATGTCGCAATATCTCAAAAGGCCAATAAACCTCAGACTCAACTTCCCTCCCCAAATATCATAACGCCTTTCATAGGCGAAACCCGAAGCAGGACCCACTCTCCAACCATGTAGGAAACATCATGAACCTTCCGGTCCGCATAATTCTTCTGTCTGGACTGGGATGTGCGGAGTCTATCCTGAATTACCTTTACTTTATCCAAAGCATCCTAAACCAAGTCTGTGCCCAATAATCTAGCCTCACCCGGCTCAAACCAACCTACCGGGGATCTACACAGCCTACCATACAAAGCTTCAAACAGTGCCATCTGAATGCTGAACTGATAACTGTTGTTGTAGGAAAACTTTGCCAATGGAAAGAACTGATCCCAAGACCCTCCAATCTCGATCACACACGCACAGAGCATATGCTCAAGAATCAGAATAGTTCGCTCGGATTGTCCATCCGTCTGGGTGTGAAATGTTGTACTCAACTCCACCCGAGTACCCAAATCACGCTGAACAACCCTCCAAAACCGTGATGTGAACTGAGTACCTCTCGGATATAAATCTCCGCCAACCGCTCCAAAGAATAGGTGGTACACACAGGAATGAAATGCGCGGACTTGGTTAGCCGATCCATAATAACTCAAATGGCATCGAACTTTGTCAAAGTCCATGGGAGCCCAGTTACTAAGTCCATGGTGATCCGCTCCCACTTCCACTCCAAAATCTCTATCTTCTGAAGCAATCCACCCGGTCTCTGGTGCTCATACTTCACCTGCTGAAAATTAAGGCACCGAGCCATAAACCCAGCTATATCCTTCTTTATCTGCCTCTAACAGTGGTGCTGCCTCAAATCCTGGTACATCTTCGTGGCGCCCGGATGAATGAAATACTGCGAACTATGGGCCTCTTCTAGAATCAGTTCCTGTAGCCCATCAACATTGGTTACACAAACTCGACCCTGCATCCTTAATACCCCGTCATCACGAATAGTCCCATCTCTGGCATCTCCATGCAAAACCTTGTCCTTGAGGACAAGCAAATGAGGGTCATCAAACTGATCCTCCCAGATACGATCAAACAAGGAAGACCGAGAGACCATGCAAGCTAGAACCCGACTGGGCTCCGAAAGATTCAATCTCACAAACTGGCTAGCTAAGGCCTAAACATCCATCGCCATGGGCCTCTCTGCAGCTGGTAAATAAGCCAAACTTCCCAAACTCTCTGCCCGGCGGCTCAAAGAATTGGCCACCACATTGGCCTTGCCTGGGTGGTACAAAATAGTGATATCAAAGTCCTTCAGCAGCTCTAGCCATCTCTTCTGACGTAAATTGAGGTCCTTCTACTTGGACATATGCTGAAAACTCCAATGATTAGTATAACTCTCACAAGGCACACCGTATAAATAATGATGCCAGATCTTCAAGGCATGAACAATAACAGCTAACTCGAGATCATGGACAGGATAATTCTTGTCATAAACCTTCAACTATCTGGACACATAGGCATTCACCCTACCATCCTGCATTAATGCCGCTCCAAGGACAACCCTCGAGGCATCAAAATAAACAACATAAGACCCTGAACCGGTAGGCAATATCAAAATTGGAGATGTAGTCAAAGCTGTCTTGAGATTCTGAAAGCTCTCCTCACACTCTTCCGTCCACTGGAACAAAGCACACTTCGGGGTCAGCCTGGTCATAGGTGCTGCAATAGATGAAAATCCCTGAAAAAATCTATGGTAATAACCCGCCAAGCAAAGAAAATTGCGGATCTCTGTAGCTGAAGATGGTCTGGGCCAACTCTACACTACCATCACTTTCTTCGGATCCACCTGAATACCCTCACTCGAAACCACGTGACCTAATAATGCCACGGAATCCAACCAAAAGTCACATTTCAAGAACATAGCATATAGTTTCTTCTCTCTCAAAGTATGGAGCACTATCCTCAGGTGGTGCTCATGGTCTTCCCGACTCCGGGAATATACCAGAATGTCGTCAATAAAGACAATGACGAATGAATCAAGATATTGCCGGAATACACTATGCATCAAATGCATGAAGGCTGTTGGGGCATTAGTCAGCCCAAATGACATAACAAGGAACTCGTAATGACCATATCGAGTCCTGAAGGCAGTCTTCGGGATATATGGCTCCCGAATCTTCAACTAATGATAGCCTGAACACAAATCAATCTTAGAAAACACACAAGCACCATGTAACCGATCAAACTAGCCATCAATACGAGGCAAAGGATAACGATTCTACACTGTAACCTTGCTCAACTGGCAATAATCAATACACATACGCATAGAACCATCCTTCTTCTTCACAAATAAGACAGGAGCACCCAAATGTGATACACTTGGCCGAATGAAACCTTTATCAAGCAATTCATGTAACTGCTCCTTCGACTCCTTCGACTCAGGAGGAGCCACAAGGTACGAAGAAATAGAAATGGGCTGAGTGTCTGGCAACAAATCAATGCCAAAATCAATATCTCTATCGGGCGGCATACCCGGAAGGTCAGCTGGAAACACATAAGAGAAATCTCGTACTACTGGGACTGAATCAACTATAGGGGGTGTCAATATAGACATCTCTCAAATAAGCTAGATACGCGTTACGCCCCTTCTCAACCATACGCTAAGCCTTAAGGAATTAAATAACTTAACTAGAAGTATGATCTAAGGTACCCCGCCAATCTACTCTCTGTACACCTGGCATAGACAGAGTCATGGTTTTCACGTAACAATCAAGTATAGCATAATCGGGCGACAACTAGTCCATGCCTCGAATAACATCAATGTCTACCATGCTGATCAATAACAAATTGGCTCTGGTCTCAAAACCACTAAGAGCAATCAAACACGACCGATAAACGTGGTCCACAATAAGAGAATCTTCAACAGGAGTAGAAACATAAACATGAGAACTCAAGAAATCCCGAGATATGCCCAAATACGGGACAAAATAAGAGGACACATAAGAATAAGTGGAGCTTGGATCGAATAGAACCGATGCATCTCTGTGACACACCAAGATAGTACTTGTGATGATAGAATCGGAGGCGACATCCTTTGTGCGAGCAGGAAGGGCATAGTATCTAGCCTTGCCTCCCCCTCGTGGGCGACCTCTACCTCCCCGAACTCCACCTCTAGCTAGCTGGGTAGGTGGGGTTGCAACTGGTGCTGTGATCATAGCCTGAGAACACTGCGGGGCATGCTATGGGTAAGAAGTCTATGGAGGTGCACCCCTCCTAAGTTAGAAGCAACCCTCATCATATGGCGTGTGCCACCACACTCAAAACAAGCTCTGGAAGGATGTGGTGGTATGACCGGCTCAGGCCAGGTCTGCTGGACTGAGCACTGGAAGCACCCCGTGCAGGAGGCACAATAGATACTAGTGGCGCATAATAACGCTCCTTAGGTCTAGGAGGAGCTGGAATACCACTGGCTGCTGGAAGAGCTGAATGAACAGGGTGAATCATATAACCCTTACCATGACGACCTGCAGCTGGGGCATGGGGACCAGAAAAATAGCCCGACTCTCAAGACCTCTTGGCCTCCCTCTCATCTCTATCCCTAGCATGTATACCCTCAATCCTCCTAGCAATGCTCACCACCTGTTGATAAGAAATATCTATCTCCAACTCACGAGCCATGCTATACTTGATTTTGGGAATAAGCCCCTCAATAAACTGGCGAACCTTCTCGTAAATAGTAAAAACCAAAACGAGTGCATGTCTCGCCAAGTCGGTGAAACAGACAGCATACTCCGAGACAGTCATTGTACCCTGGCGCAAGTGCTTAAACTATGCATGCCAAAAGGTCCCTAATGTCACACCCCAACCTCGCAAGGCGCGACCGACGCTCAATCAAGTGAAACCGACTGAGCAAGCCTTACCGAACGCTTTCTACCCCAACTCAATATGAATGCGGGATTCATGCCTTTGGTTAATTTGAACACTAATACACGGGGTATAACACATTACTAGTTCATTTCATATCGTGAAGTTTTGCCGTTCATAAGTTAGCTTCGTGGATTCTATTAGAGTCACAGCTTAAGGAGATCATAAGTTAGGATTACAACATATACACAGAGGGGACTCCCCAAAACCTGTATACAACCCACACTAGTGTCTTTGGAGCCTCTAAAGATACGACACATAAGCATGACTATGCCGGAAACAAGGCCCCGGCTATACCTCAAAATGAAAAGCTGTAATAACAAAAGATACACCATGCAACCCCATGGAAGAGTAAGGGGCTCACCGAGACTTCAAGTAGATGAACGCTCCGCTACACACGGTCTGCACTGTCCGCTATGGGGCCACCTACAATCATAATACGAATGTAGCGCCCCCGGCAAAAGGGGCGTCAGTACATTTGAATTGTACTTGTATGTATAACTAAACACCATTTTACTAGAAAGAACTATCAAATAGGTACAAGCAATTAATATGGCAAATCAAAGAAACAATTCATATAATTCTTCATACAATTTCCACAACACCGATTAAGGCAATTCTGTCACATGTTCACCACTGTTATCATCACCACCACCATCTTGAGCGGAGTCCGGTCACGACCCGACCGGCTAGGGCAC
>MU699126.1:0-12450 GCA_026770625.1 Nicotiana glauca | reverse complement strand
TATCTTGAATTGTTCACATACCTCTCCCATCAAACGACTATTCAAGTTTGCCGCATTGTCGGTAATGATAGTTGCAGGAATACCAAAGCGACAAATGAGATTGGAATGTACAAAATCTACCACAGCTTTTTTGGTGACTGCCTTGAGAGTGATGGCCTCAACCCATTTTGTGAAGTAATCGATTGCAACCAATATGAATCAATGCCCATTTGAAGCTTTCGGCTAGATTGGGCCAATGACGTCCATACCCCAGGCAACAAACGGCCAAGGTGCTGACATCAGATGAAGCTCCGTTGGAGGTGCATGAATCGAATCACCGTGCACCTGGCATTGATGGCATTTTCGAACGAAGCTGAAGCAATTCTTCTCCATGGTTATCCAATAATATCCCGCTCGCAAGATTTTCTTTGCCAAAACATATCCGTTTATATGGGGTCCGCACACCCCTACGTGCACCTCATGCATAATTCTTCCGGCTTCTTCGGCATCAACGCATCTTAGCAAATTGAGGCCCGGAGTCCTTTTATACAAAATATCAGTGCTTAAAAAGAAACCACTTGTATGCCGTCTAATGGTTCTCTTTTGGTCCCCAGTGGCTTGCTCAGGGTACTCTTGTGTTTTCAGAAATCTTTTGATATCATGATACCAAGGCTGAATGTTGGGTTCCGCCTCAACCGCATTACAATAACCGTGCCTTTCTTTGATTTGAATTTCCAAGGGATCAATATGAGCATTGCCTGGGTAAGGCAACAGTGAAGCTAAAGTGGCGAGTGCGTCAGCTAGTTCATTGTGGCATCGAGGAATGTACCTGAACTCTATTGACTTGAAACATTTAGTGCGGTCTTCCACGTGTTGCCGGTACGGGATGAGCTTAATGTCTCGAGTCTCCCATTCCCCTTGTGCTTGCTGGATAATCAAATCGGAGTCCCCCATGATCAATAAGTCTTCCACTTCCTGGTCGATTGCCATATTCATGCCCATGATGCAAGCTTCATATTCAGCTGTGTTATTTGTGCAGAAGAATCGGAGTCTAGCTGTAGCTGGGTAGTGCTGACCATTGGGTGATATCAAGATTGCTCCAATGCCTACACCTCTTGCGTTTACCGCTCCATCAAAGAATATTTTCCAAACATGAGTGTCTTTAGAGATAGGTTCTACTGAATTAACTTCTTCATCTGGGAAATAAGTATTCAATGGTTAGTACTCCTCATCAACCAGGTTTTCTGCTAAATGATCTGCTAATTCCTGGGCTTTCATTGCCGTGCGAGTAACATAGACTATAGCGAATTCAGTGAGCAGAATTTGCCATTTTGACAGTCTCCCAGTGGGCATCGGTTTCTGGAATATGTAACTCAAAGGATCCAACCTGGTTATGAGGTAGGTAGTGGGGGCTTGCAAATAGTGTCTCAACTTCTGAGCAACCCACGTCAGAGCACAGCATGTTCTATCCAACAAAGTATACTTGGCCTCACAGCTAGTGAACTTCTTACTCCGATAGTAAATTGCCTGCTCTTTCTTGCCAGTTATATCGTGTTGCCCCAGAACACAACCAAAAGAATTTTCCAACACCGTCAGATACAAGAAAAGAGGTCGCCCTGGCTCAAGTGGGATCAACACCAGAGGATTTGACAGATATTCCTTGATCTTGTCGAAGGCCTCTTGACATTCGGATGTCCATTTGATTGCTGCATCTTTCTTTAATAGTTTGAATATGGGCTCACACGTGGTAGTCAGTTGAGTAATGAACTGACTAATATAGTTTAACCTGCCCAGTAAACTCATCACGTCCTTCTTAGTTTTCGGAGGGGGGTAGATCTCGAATAGCTTTTATCTTTGTTGAATCTAGCTCGATCCCTCTTCTACTGACTATGAACCCCAAAAGCTTGCCTGATGGAACTCCGAAGGCACATTTGGCCGGATTTAGTTTCAAATCATACTTGCGCAGCCGCTCGAAGAACTTTCTCAAATCTCGAACATGGTCATTCTGAGTTCGGGACTTAATGATTACATCATCCACATACACCTCTATCTCTTGGTGCATCATGTCATGGAAAATGGCGGTCATGTCTCTCATATAGGTTGCCCCAACATTCTTCAGCCCGAATGGCATGACCCGATAGCAGTAAGTGCCCCAGGTTGTAGTGAAAGCTGTCTTCTCAGCATCTTCTTCATCCATCAACACCTGGTGATATCCTGCGTAACAATCTACGAAGGACTACATTTCATGTTTGGCGCAGTTATCAACAAGGATGTGGATGTTGGGCAGCGGAAAATTATCTTTGGGACTCGCCCTATTCAAATCTCTATAGTCCACACACACCCGGGTCTTCCCATCTTTCTTTGACACAGGAACCACATTGGCTAACCATGTAGTATATCGGACCACCCGGATTACCCCTGCTTTCAACTGTTTTGTGATTTCTTCTTTGATCTTATCACTAATATCGGTTTTAAACTTTCTTTGTGTTTGTTGCACTGGAGGACAATCGGGGTAAATTGGCAGTTTGTGCACCACTAGATCCACACTCGGTCTTGGCATATCATCATATGACCAAGCAAATACATCTTTAAACTCAACCAAGAGTTGGATTATTGCATCTCGAGTTTTCTCATCTGTGTGAATTCTTATTTTGGTTTCCCTTAGTTTTTCGGCAGTTCCCAAATTAACCGGTTCACTGTCATTCAGATTTGTCTTAGGTTTGTTCTCAAATTGTTCCAATTCTCGGTTTATTTCCCTAAAAGCCTCCTTTTCGTCATATTCCGATTCTTGATTCATTATTTCACAGTTAGACAGTGTGTTTGAGTCGGGGCATGAAGTCCGCAAGAATGTCATGAGCCGCATTATTATAACTAAAAATAAAAGATAAAAGGGAAAAATAACAAAATCAGAGAGACTAAAGAGAAAAATGGACGATGAAATATTAATTTCATTTCTTGGAATTTTAGGAAGATAACAGGGTTTAAATTCATGAATTCAAAAGACAAGAAACTAAAAGAAACATCTGAGTTACACCCTGAAATAACCCGAGATGCAGCAAAGGTGACAAGGCTAGTCTACCAGGACTCCCGCCTGATCGGGAAAGGTGTAGCCTTCCAGTTTTGGAGTTTGGCGTCTGGTCCCATGTAGAGCACCTCAGCGGTGCTAGTCCCTTCCCCTGGCTGGACCATGTTGGTTTCATAAAGCATTTGCCTCAAAGCTCCACAGATATCTTCTATTTCATCAGCCGTGAACACCTCGTCATCCTCTTCTATGTCGAACTTAGGCTTGACAAAGGTCTCATAGAGATGTGGCAATGGTTGCGGCAAAATCCATCCATCTTTCTTTCTTTCATGGGCCCGTTTCTCATCATCCGGGGTAGGGTGGAAGCCTATCCCGAAATACTTTTTTGCTGCAGGCAGTGTTACCGGTTCAGCTATTCCTTGCAAAGCTTTTCCCAACCCTTTTCCTGGTTTGAAACCATGTCTAATCATTTCCTTGGCTACCATGATCGAAGCATTGGATAAAAAAGGCTGGGGGCATGGATGTCCTTCCTCATACTGATCAGCTACCACGATTTCGAAGGCTTGATAGACAATATGCTCACTTCCCTCCCTTGCTTCCAGGCATGGGATAGATGGGTCACGATATATGGACTGCTCACCTTCCCCGTGGACCACGATCTCCTGATCTTCATGCTCAAACTTCACCATCTGGTGGAGGGTTGAGGGCACAGCTCCTGAGGCATGGATCCAAGGCCTTCCCAGAAGAAGATTGTAAGATGTATCCATGTACAGCACTTGGAAGGTCACCTCAAAATCCACCGGGCCTATGATCAGTATCAAATCAATTTCACCAATGGTATCTCTTTTAATCCCATCGAAGGCTCTCACGCAAACATTATTTGGACGAATCCTTCCCGTCCCTATTTCCATTCCTTGTAAAGTGGAAAGTGGGCAGATGTCAACCCCTGAGCCTCCGTCCACCATAACCCGCTTAACGTAATAACCTTCATATTTGACTGTCAGGTGCAAGGCTTGATTGTGGGCAGCTCCTTCTGGAGGTAAATCACTTTTATTGAAGGAGAGTTAGTTGATAGCGAAGAAATTTTTCTGTCATCCTTTCAAGTTGTTCAACCGAAGTCTCGGCAGGCATATGCTTCGTTCAGAGTTTTTATGAGGATCTTCTGATGTTCCGCAGATTTGGTCACTAGTGACAGCAATGGCACTTGCTCAGGACACTTCCTCAATTGGTCTACTGTTTCATAGTTTGGCATTTTCATCTTCTGAAAGAACGTCTCTGCTTCTTCACCGCTTACTGGTTTCTTAGATGGAAAACGCTTTCGTGTGGCGCTGTTTATCTCTTGTATATTTGAATATTTTTCAACAAGGACTGTTTCTGGCAATTCTCCCAAAATTTCTTTGCCTTTGTATGTGACCACTGTTTGTTGGTAGTTCCACGGCACTGTAGAGGGGTCAGTCATGGGCTTCTGTGGTGCGCGTCCAATAACCACTGGCTCACTCAGCCGAGGTGGTTTAATTGTCCCTCGAGCCACATAGGCCTCTTTCAGCACATACATCGGTGTGCCCTTCTTCACTTCACACTTCCTCGGAGTGCTCACAATTAGTGGTTTCTTTTGACGACCTCGCGGTACATAAAGAACCTCGTGTTTAGGAGGCACTGACATTGCTTTTGTCTCAGTTCTCTCTTCAGGCTCAATGTTGATAGATTTATCCTTCTTTTCTTCTTTTTCCTGCTTCAAAGCTACCTTGAGTTTCCTTTCGTCATTGGCAATAGCAATTATGGCTTTCAGAGCCCGGCCAAAGTCTCGGTCTTCACAAATCATGCCAATCACCGGCCCGTTGTTGTGAGCGGGCAAGGGATTATTAGTAATATTCGGGGCTGCTTCATCCCTCAACACTATTTTCCCTTGTTCGATCAAATCCTCCACAGTTTTTTTCAATGTCCAGCAGCTGTCAGTATTGTGCCCTTCAGCCCCTGAATGATAGGCACAATGAACACCTCGTTGATAGGCTGGAGATTCTTGATTCGGCCTGTTTTGGGGAATAGGTTGTAATAGGTTCATCTGAACGAGCTTCGAGAACAAACTGGAATAGGGTTCACCAATTGGTGTAAAATTTGGTCATCTAGGTGGTTCTCGAGGGTGGAAATTATTTTGTGGTGGTCGGGGATTATATTGGTTTTGGTAAGGAGGCTGGTTTCTTTGGAATGGAGGTGGGTTTCGATTAGCTTGTGGTTGCGGGCGGCCGAAAGGTTGAGCATTCATTACCGCATATGGTTGAGGAGCATAAGTTATATCTGTGTGAGGGTAATAGTGCTGAGGGGCTTTTTCTGAGAACACCGGTTTAGGATCTGTCACACCTCCTTTTTTACACACCTACCCCGAAGAATAAATGTATAAGGGAGTTTTTTCATTTAAAGTGACATTATTCGAATTGGGATTATTTATTTATTTTTAGAGTCGCCACTTTGGATAGGATTGGCTTTTTGGTGTCCCAAGTCACCGGTTTAATTTAAATCCCAAATCGAGGAAAATCTCGACTTCCGAATTGGAGTCTGTGAATCAAAAATTCTATTTAAGGAATTCTGTTGACCCGAGGGAAGGTGTTAGGCACCCCCGGATCCCGTGGTTCTAGCACGGTCGCTCAAATTATACTAAATGGCCAAAATATAATTTTTATACATGTTCCAACCTATAGTGCAATTTTATAATTATTTACCGCTTTTTAATTATTTTTACGAAAGTGAACGTCGTTTAAAAATGTATTTTCGGATCACGTCACATGAAATGCACCCGGATCCTCAACACATTCTTATTCAACATTTTTGGATTTGGATTTGGGTTGCATGAAATGCACACCCGTACTTAGGAAGGTAAGATTATTAAAAACGCGCCTAAAGTGACTAATGTCTTTTTATCTTTGTGGGAGGCCGTGAAATTTGCTAAACGGCACGCCAAGTTCTAAGTAATTTCATATAGATAATTAATGAGGGCCCCGCAATTTGTATATTTTGTTTGGCGAGGCTCGTCCATTCGGGCCTCAAGTTCAAGTCCGAAGTCAAACAAAAGGGATGAACCTCCTAATTTGAACCCGCTACTTAACTCGAAGGCCAAATTTGTGCTACTCCAATAATGAATTTTAAAAGGGTTTGGTTAAGAGTCCATCAGACAGTTGGCCTGTTCAAAATCCCAAGTTGAAAATGAATTGGGTTTGGAAGCGTTTGTACTCCAGGTTATGAAGCTGATTGACATTGGGCTTCACGTCTGAGCCTAACAACTGGTTGACGCCACTGTAACCCTTGGTGTTCAATTAGAGATCAGAGGTGAGTTTAACAGAATAATGTTACTTGAGATACTTCAAATCACATGGGGATTCAGCAGCAATTCTAATCACACGAAGAGTTATGATTTTTTTTTTTTTGTTGAACCTGTTTAACCAATCTAACATTTCAGCTTACAACTAACTCATCTAAACTTATTTATCTATATGTACATACGTGCCTTTCATAACAATCAAAATTATTCTAGTTAAATCCAATGTCATTAAATGACATATCATAGCCACCCTAACAATTCAAAACAAATGCCACCCTAACAACTAGATTCAGAACATATGTATTACCAATGTCATTAGATGCCACCCTAAAAGTTCAGAGCAATTCAACTATATGTCAAATTCAAATCTATAAGCTAGCATAATCTAGAATTAACTCAGCTTGAGATTACATATACAGTCTACACAAAACAGTCTCAAACAATTCAAAGGTAGTCCTAGTTATACAACCCAGTATAATCCAGCTTTCAAGTTAAAAAAGAAGACAAAACAAAGTGAATGCAATTACTATACTTTTGTAATTATCCAAGATACAATATCTAAGGAGACAATATAATTCAAATTTATTCTCATTTCTGGCTTGAGATACAGCAGAACAGCTTTTAAAGGTGTACCTGGAATTTAGCAGGGTAAATGAAAGGTGTCAGCAGCATAGATAGGCAAACAGCAGTTGAACAACAACCCAAAAACGAATTCAGCAGCCCAGAAAAAGTTCAAAATCAAACGGAATCTAGCAGATCCACTTTAACACAGCAACAAACCAAATAGAAATGAACACCAATGCATAGACAGCCAGGAAACACCCAAACCAATTCAAATATGAACTTAACCCTTATGAAACTTCACTGATGCATAGCCTAGCCAAATACCCACTTAATTTGAATCAATTGCACTTGAAATGAGTCTCTACACTTCACCAAGCAGTAATGGTAACTACATAATGTGAATTGACGAATAGAAACTGAAATCAGTCTCTAATTTCAATGGAACAGTAACATTTTTTTTTTGGTTTTTCTGTTTTTCTGATTTTTTTGTATTTTTGTATATTTTAATTTCAAATGCTAATCTGAAGATGAAAATGGCTTTGAGAGGGAATTTTTTGATGGCTGGGATCTCTAGGAATTTTCAGGGGTGTCTAACTTGTTAAAGAAGGCATTAGGGGTGCCTTTTATAGACAAGGAGTGTGGCAGAATATTCTGGAAGCCTTCACCCATTTTTTTCTCTTTTAATTTCAGATTTCACCTATTAAACCTTCAATTTCTGACTTGTCTCTCAAGTTACTACCCTAAGTTTGCTAAAATCTACACTAAAGTCCTATTCTAGAAGGCCCTAGGGTGTTCTTTTAGCTATACAATATCTATACTACCCTTACCTTAGTTTTGAATTTACCATTCTTAACAAAACTGCCCTTTTCTATGCCCAAACTACCCTTAAAACCACCCGAAATTACTGACCAATCAGACCCCTTTCCTTAGTTAAAACTCAACTATAGTTGACTGTGGAGTGAACCTAAATCAGCTATAACCAATCCTTACTAACAAAACACCTAAAAATTCTAATTAACAGACATGAAATAAACTTCAGCTATAACCAATAATTTAGCTAACTAAACCTACTAAATGTAACTCCTAATCACAATTAGACTAACAACCATCATACTTCTAATCAACAACTCAATGAAAATTAAAATTCAAATTAAATCAAATCAAAAGGAAGAGCAGCACCGGAATCTAATTGAAATCCATTGACTAATTAATAGAAAAAAATGGAAACTAAAATGTAATTATAATCAAAACAAATCACAGAATCAGAAATCAAGTAGGCCAAATCAACCAAAATGAAAGTTAAACTAGAAATCCACAATTATGAGGACAGAAACGACCATAGAAAAGGAAAAATTAAACAAAGAAGGAAGGAAAAGACAAAACTCACTAACTTGATCTCCCCATGGCTGACTGGCCTCGAGTTTGGCTTTCAGTTAATGTCGCGTGTTTATTATGTCTGAAATAAACATGTGACATTAGCTTAAAGCCAATCGAGCATTTGAATCCCCCAAACAGTCTTGATTTCAAAAAACCCTAGATTGACGATTCAACGAGTTATGGTGGTGTTTGACGACAAACAAGTGAATATTTGTGACGAGGAACGGCAGGTGAAGGTGTGGTGTGATTTTGGGGAATTTTGGAAGCTTTTGCGGTTGGGCCGGAAATTTCGATCTAAAATTTGAGAGTTTGTTTTTGGATTTGAGAAAAACTAAGGCCAGATATGAGGAGAGGGGGTGAAGAAGCACCTGTGGTGTGATTTTGGGGTTCATCGAAGTATCGCCGCCGGCGGAGGCAATTTCCGGCCGGTGGCGGACGGTGAAGTGAGACGGAGGTAAGGTGGGGCGGTCGTCGGCGTTACAGGGTGGTATGATACGAGGAGGGTGAATAATGTTTTTAGGTTTAGTGTATTTTTTGGACACTTTTATATCTTGTCCATGAATAAACAAGAGTCGTTGGATCAAAGGAAATGAAGGGCCCAGATTGCATTGACCAAAACGACGTCGTTTTGGCTAAGGGAAAGGGCAGACCGGGTAAAAGGGGTATTGGGCTTGGATTGGGATGTGGAGAAAAGGGTCGGGGCGTGTTGGGCTCTATTTTTGGCCCAAAATACATGGCTTGATATCTTTCTTCTCTTTATTTTCTTTTTATTCAATTAATTTCTTTTCTTTTATTTAAATTCAACTTATTTTTATTTTATTTGATTTTTTTTAAGAGCGAGAAAAATTAAAAATTAAAAATTAAAACTAGCAAAGACTTGAATTAAACTAAAATGTAACTAATTAATTTTCCTAAAACTGACTAAATCCCAATTTAAAAGGAAAGTTAAACAAAAGATTTAAAAATGACTATTTTTGTTATTTTTCTCTTATTTTGATAAAACTAAAATATAAAATCAAATTCTAAATGCAAATACGCTATTTTTTATTTTCCATGGGTTATATCAATTAAAAATGCATAAAAATGCACACAATCACAAAACATGCAATCAATTCCCTAGAATTTAAATAATAAAAGAAAATTCCTAATTTTAATGAATTCTATAGGAGTAATTTAAGCGAGGCAAAAATCACGTGCTCACAGCTGCCCCTCTTTGCTCGAAGACACGAAGGGTTTTCGGGCAAAAACAAATGAGCACCGTGAAGGATTTTTGCCTACTTAGCACTCCATGAGAAGCATTTGGAAAACCGTCTGACCGAACCCTGCTTCAAAGGTTGCCTACATATCCTTGGCTATAAAGGAATCAGGTCAGTGTAGTTTTGGAAGGTTTGGTAGCTGGGACTACCAGGAGCTGTGATTGTGACTGTTGTTGCTGCTGCTACTGCTTGCTGACCTCCTTATTACACCAAAAGGAAAATCAAAGCTAAGCTAGCTATGCCTATCAACAATGAGTTACAAGATTCCTATCTATAATTCTTCTTGAAACTTGATCTTGAGTCTTAGCTGATTTTGCTGTGGACTTCGATCTGAATCTTGATGCTCGCCAGTTCTAGGTGTTTACTTCTTCATGCAGCATTGGGTCAAAATAGGATCAGTGGAACTTGCGATTTCAATCAGGTTTTGAGCAATCCGCACCCTTACTTGCTTCACATTTGAGTTCATTTCTTTTTTGTTCTTTTCTTCTTTTCTTGATTCTGGATTGAGATTTAGTGCATTGGTCATCTCACACCTTGTGTCTTGAGGTCAACCTGCTTACGATACCAAAACAAACAAACAAACGAAATTTTCTGCCCCAGTTTTCACTAGGAAAATTTCGTGAGTTAGTTGTGACACATATCTAAATAATTAAATCAGGATTATGTATCTCTATGAATGAATACAGGTTATGCTAGAAGATGACCGGGTTATACCGGAAAAGAAAAGGGTCTCGGGTTATGCCGGGACTTTTGAAAGAAAATGCTCCTTGGGTTATGCCAGGGATATCCTTGGATTATGTCGGGATTTGGAAAGAAAAAGCTCCTTGGATTATGCCAGGAAGATCCTCGGGTTATGCCGAGATTTGGAAAGAAAAAGCTCATTGGGTTATGCCAGGGAGGTCCTCGGGTTATGCTGGGATTTGGAAAGAAAAAGCTCCTTGGGTTATTCCAGGGAGATCCTCGGGTTATGCCGAAATTTGGAAAGAAAAAGCTCCTTGGGTCAAGGCAAGGGACATCCTCGGGTTATGCCGGGATTTGGAAAGAAAAAACTCATTGGGTTATGCTAGGGAGGTCCACGGGTTATGCCGGGATTGGGAAATAAAAAGCTCCTTGGGTTATACCAGGGAGATCCTCGGGTTATGCCAGGATTTGGAAAGAAAAATCTCCTTGGGTTATGTCAGGGAGGTCCGCGGGTTATGCCGGGATTTGGAAAGAAAAAGCTCCTTGGGTTATGCCAGGGAGATCCTCGGGTTATGGCGGGATTTGGAAAGAAAAACCTCCTTGGGTTATGCCAGGGAGATCCTCGGGTTATGCCGGGATTTGGAAAGAAAAAGCTCTTTGGGTTATGCCATGGAGGTCCACGGGTTATGCCGGGGTTTGGAAAGAAAAGGCTCCTTGGGTTATGCCAGGGAGGTCCACGGGTTATGCCGGGATTTGATAAAAAGGCTCCTTGGGTTATGCCAGGGAGGACCACGGGTTATGCCGGGATTTGGAAAAAAAGGCTCCTTGGATTATGCCAGGGAGATCCTCGGGTTATGCCGGGGTTTGGAAAGAAAAAGCTCCTAGGGTTATGCTAGGGAGATCCTCGGTGCCGGAGTTTGGAAAGAAAAAGCTCCTAGGGTTATGCCACGGAGATCCTCGGGTTATGCCAGGATTTTGGAAAGAAAAAGCCCCTTGGGTTATGCCAGGGGGGGATCCTCGGGTTATGCCGGGATTTGGAAAGAAAAAGCTCCTTGGGTTATGCCAGGGAGATCCTCGGGTTATGCCGGGATTTGGAAAGAAAAAGCTCCTTGGGTTATGCCAGGGAGATCCTCGGGTTATGCCGGGACGGTTAAGGAAAGGGGTCCTATGCTACCATGATTTTTTTTTTGGGATTTTCATTTCTTTTCTTTTGTTTTCCTTTTTTATTTAGCAAAACGCATGAAGAATTTTGAGGAGAAACTTCCCTTTTGGTCGATTCCCTGTTGTAAAACTGTTTCAGCGCTTGCGCATTTCATTTCTTTTAGATTGCACCTGCATTCTTGAATGGTTGCTTTGATTGCACCTGTTTTCAACAAAGAACAATTTGTTAGTTTAAAACGGCTGTTAGATTTGTGGCCTTGATCATCCCAATCGCTTGATCCCGGCCCCATTTCCGTTGAGAAGTTTGCTGCTTGTTGGCCTCAAGGGTGAATCTCTTTTCAAACCGACTGGGTTCAACTCTTAGGGTTTCATTATGACTCGCCCGTGTGGGCTCTGTCCTTTTCACTTTATTCTGCCTTCGGGACCTTTGTCTTTGACTTTCTTTCTTTTCAAATGTCTTTGCTTTGAGAACATCAAACACTATGGTCAGTCGGGATTGGCCTGACGCACTCGCTGAGGCTGGGCATTTTCTTCGGCTCTGACCAAACAGAGCCTGATACAACTAATCCTGCCACCTTTCTTTGTAGTAATTTCGGAATCAGTGTTAAACCGAAAGGGATTCAAGGAAGAAATATACAAAAGGCAAGCGAATGAGTTTAAAGAGAAGTGTCCCTTTCGGGGGTAAAGAAGGACTTATCTGGAGTGTGCATGCTAGCTTCAAATGAACATGACATGCTTCTTGGACTGGACGCCCGACCCACACAAACTTTCCAGCTTCTCGTGAACCCATTGATACGCATTTCAAAAACCAGGGAACCTTGCCAGGACTCTTTTAGTGATGAGATGTCTTCTTTTCGGCCGACAGTGCCCTTTGCGGGTTTTCGCCAATCGACCTCTCTCATTTCTCTTCCCACCGTCGCCCGATAGTTCTCTTTGCGAATTTTCACTAAGCGGACTCTCTCATTTTCATTTTCTCTACTCACCATCGCCTTATGGTGCCCGAATGTCACGACCCAAAATCTACTAAGGGTCATGGTGGCGCCGGACACCGCTGTCAGGCCAGCCAATTAGATTACCGATTTAAAAATCCTTTTTAA
>MU699124.1:6424-33127 GCA_026770625.1 Nicotiana glauca | reverse complement strand
GGCCTCGAGTGATATGTGAGGAGGCTTTCAGGCCTCGAGTGTATTGAGAGCAGGCTTTCAGGCCTTGTGTTGATAGTGTTCAGGCTTTCAGGCCTTGTGTTAACATTATTCAGGCTTTCAGGCCTTATTGATAGCGCTTGGGTTGAAGGAGCCCCTCCGGAGTCTGCACACCCACAGTGAGCGCGGGGTACCCCTTTGATATGAACAGTGGTAACAATGACACAGTTGTAAGTGTTTCGGTCAGGTAACAATGACTGACTAGTGGTAATAATGACACTGACTGGTAATAATGACACTGAAACACTTTGTTACCTGACCGGTCAGGTAACAATGGCTGACCTTATTTGTGTGTTCTTGTACAATTGATTTCTTTAAAGAGAAAGTTGTTGCAATAATTTTTTTTATGGATTCTACTGTCTATTTGGTTTACTGCTTAAGATAGCATTATTTGTGCCTTTTTGGGATTTTGTACTTTCAGTTGTTATTCACTTTTATTACCACTGAGTTGGAAGTACTCACTTTACTCCATGCACCATGCGTGCAGTTGCAGGTATTGCCAACCCGGTAGCGGGTTATTAGCAGGACTGAAGGCCATATTGTGATAGTTGAGCAAGGTGACCGCCAGCGTTTGCGGCACCGCATTCTACTTTTTGAAATTTCAGTTTCATCTTGTATACATGTACTTTGTTTGGTCCAGTAGTAGTGTTCCTACTCATTAGATGCTCGTGACTTGTGACACCCCGGTCGGGTTGTATTGGGATGAAATTGATAGTTAAATGCCCCTAAGATGTATTTTCTATTCATTTTGTTTAATAGCTGTTTAATAAGAGGATTTTGGTGTTGTTGGCTGGCCTTGTCTTCACGAGAGGCGCCATCACGACCGGGTATGGAATTTGGGTCGTGACACCAAGAAACCATACGCCATGTATTATATGAAGAGAAAGACTTTCTAGGAGGACAAAGAAGGCATTTCCATCATCGATGACTACATTGTTACGTCCCGGAAACTAGAGATAACCGACTGTGAGAACCTTCATGCTCAACCTTTTACACTTGACTCCTCGAATACTAATTTTGAGTATTTATGATCCGAAGTGGAAATTTAAAAAGAGGAAGGCCCTGAACCGGTAGCAGAATATCCTTCTTCAACCAGGGAAAATGAAGACCCTTCTCTCACTTCGGGTTCTACCAGCAATGAGTGATGTATAATTTTTGTGTTCTACCTTTTGAAATTACGCCAAAACTTCTTACTATGTTTGGCACTTTACTAAATAAAAGAAATACTTTTCTTTAGTGTTGTGCAAAAAATATTCTCTTCCATTTAATTGACAAAGCCTCGGAAATATTCTTACATCTGAAAGCTTTTGATTATAGGCATAAACTCTTTCAGAATCTACCCTTTACTATGAAGGTTTCATAAGAGAAGGCACATATATTTACGGTTCTCTTGAAGAGGATGTCTCATGTTCATTCCGGCAAAATCATTTAAAGTTTTTGTTAACTATCAAATTTGTAAAATAAATTAACTTGTCATTCTGACAAGAAAAAAGATAAAAACAAAAGTACTTTGATTTATTCCTTCTATCTTTAAAAGTAAATTTACATAATAAAATTATTTTCTGAAATAAATAAAACTTCCAATATATATGGCTAACTTATGCAACTTATTTGTATAGGGCTGATCATGTAGTCCTCGATCCTGACAAGGCATCTAATAGTCCCTGATTCTCGTAACACTTTTAGTGTCTTATCATGTCTTATTCCATCCCCCCACTGTTCAGATGCTAAGCATGATAATTCGAAGAATGGAGGTCTTGCATTCACCGATGATGATCTTTTATTAGAAGAATTTTATGTTGCTTCGTCATTGATTGAAACAACTTTTGGATGGTTTGAACAATCTGTTACCGGAGGCCGATGAGACTCTTGGGAGATAAGTTGTACTATCGGGCCAAAGATTATCTAACCATCCACAGGTTTCTTTCCATACGAGTCGATCCATATAGAGATTTTGGTAAGACTATCGATAATCCTTCCTTCGTAGTATTCTTTACATTTCTACCTCGTTAAAAAACCTTGCCAGAAAAACCTGATTGGGATAATAACTGGTCAAAGGGAAAAAGAGTGACTAACATACTTTCAGTATTTTCAAGGATCGTTAGAAATAATACCGTCACATTCCAATTGCTTGGCAATTTTACTCTATCTTGATTTTCCACCTCGTATGAACCTTTACCGGTTATAGTTGAATCCCGGTAACGTCCTTAATATATTGATCCCATCATCCCGATGTTGACCTCTTGGGCACTTTGAGCGACTTTCCCATAGAACCAAATCCTCTACTTTAAAATATAAGAGATTTTCCCTGCGATTATTATACCATTCCATTCTTTGCATTTGCGCGACCATCCTCACATATTCCAGATCACGGTGTTCTTCAAGAAAATCAAGCTTGACAATAAGCACTTACTTGTTTACTTCTGTGAGCGGGTGATTTCTTCCCTAAGTGAATTATTCCCAAAAATTCAAACAAAATAATTTTCTTTCATTATTTTATAAGTTGTGAATTTTGTGTTATTTTCTGTTAATTGTTTGCATTTTAGTTGTGCATTTTAATTCATATAAAAATATAAAAAATACGCTTGACATTTGCATTTAGGATCTAATTTCATATTTTAGGATTAATTAGTGGTTAAGTTATTTTTAGAATAAAATATAAAAAAATTACAAAAAATAGTCACTTGTTTCAATTTTTGCATTTTGTTTATTTTTCTTTTGTTTACTAGGATTTATTCTTTTTTTAGATAATTAATTGGTCTAATTTTGGAGTTAAATTAGGTTTTGTTAATTTTGCAAAAGAAATAAATACAATAAACAAAATAGAATACAAAAGAAAAGAAAAGAAGAAAATAAACAACAATCAATGGCCAGGTTATTTGGGCCATTTTCGTGCCAGCCCCCAGCCCAAGACCCTTTCCAATACCCATTTTCCCAGCCCAATCCACAAAGTATCCGGTCCAGGTCCCCCATCCCCTAAAACGACGCCGTTTCAGCGTCACATAATCCAGGCCATTTATTCCCTATGATCAAACGGCCCAGATGTGCTCA
The DNA here is from genome assembly GCA_026770625.1 of Nicotiana glauca. Classification (NCBI taxonomy): domain Eukaryota; kingdom Viridiplantae; phylum Streptophyta; class Magnoliopsida; order Solanales; family Solanaceae; genus Nicotiana; species Nicotiana glauca. The sequence continues at coordinate 30,019 of MU699124.1, read as the reverse complement.
CAATGATAAATAAAACTGTTCGAAAAACATTCCAAACCCTAAAACATTCTTCCCCTTCCTCATAGCCTGTAACGCCACCATCCCCACCACGCCTCCGCCACTCCTTCATTGTCCGCCGGCGGCGGCGGCGATGCTCCAAACGACCCCAAAACTTTACCATTGATTCTTCTCGTCCTCCTCTTTTCATATCTAACCTTAAATTCCCTCAAATCCCGACCAAACGTTTTGAACGTTAGATCAAATTTTTCCATCCATGACACCACTTCACCCAAATCAGTCCAAATTAATACCATAAGATCGCCTGGCCATCCTCTATCAGACCCCCCAGGTCCCGTCCCTCGAACATGGCTGGAACTGCTCGAATGATTAGTTTAAGTTTTCCTGCCAAAAACCTAGTTGCACCAAATTACTCCAAATTGATACCACATGGTCCCTGGGCTTCCCTCATGAAGAATTCATGGTCAATAACACTCAAACCCCATTGGAATTGGTCAAATGTTGAATCTGAAAAATGGCCGGTGAATTTTCTTAGGTTTCTTAGTGTTTTTTCTTAATTAATTAGTCGCTTTAATCAATTTGAGTCTAGTTTTTATTCATTTTCTGTTCTTATGTGCTATATCTGATTTTTAATTTGGGTCAATTCTGATATGCTTCGTTTTACGTCAGTTAGTTTAACTGTTCAAATGATAGTTGATTGGATTTGATTCAGTTTTGATGTAGATGTTTTCCTTCTGATAACAATGTGGTCATTTTGATTAGTATCCGTTCAGCAATTAATAATTAGTAACCGTGTTGAATTACTTAAGTAATTGATGCATGATTTTGTTTCTAAATTTAGTGCTTGTTTTCGTTTAGCTGTTAGGATTAGTTCAATTAGGCTGGTTATAGCTGAATAAATTAGACTACTTTAATTAGTCGTAGGATTTGGGGTCAGTTAACTGGGGTAAGTTAGTGATTTCTAGACCAGGTCAAGGACAAAATAGGTAATTCGAGGGTAGGGAATTTAGCAGGAATCCCCTAGAACCTTCTAGAAAAGGATACAACTAGACTTTTTAGGAAGTTTAATGCACTTACTTGAGTAACAAGTCAGGAATAAGAGGGTTAAGTAGGAAAAACTAGTTTTTAAAAGAAGGACTAATAAGCACAAAGGAAAAATCTGATAGAGCTTCATTTGTTGCCTATAAAAAGGCATCACCAATGCCTTGAATAATAAGGAGTTAGCTCCAAAAATCCCCCCAAAAAGGTGCTCTCTAGTTTTCAGATCTGATTTTTAAATTCAACATTCAAAAAAACCAAAAAAATAATAGAAAACCTCCAAAAAACCAAAAAGAAATACTGTCCCATTGAAACCTTAGGTGAATTTCAACTATAGGCTATTGATTTACATTTCCTAGTTCAGTTTCTGTTTGTCGTAGTTCCAGAGATCTGCTGGTTTGATTTCGAGTAGTTTTGGAGTTCAATCAGTTTGTTTTTTGGTCATTTACTGGGTGTTGTGAATATTATTTTTGTTCAAATCACTCCAATTGTTGCTGTTTTTGCCTGGCTAGATTCCAGTAGTTGTTATTGCTGCTGACTCCGTCTTCTTCTTCTAATATTCCAAATATCCAGGTACACATTCTCAAATTTGATGCGATATAGTTTTGAAGTGGAAATGCAATAGAATGCTCATTCATTTATTCCTGGAAGCCATGCCTTTCTGGACCATGATGTAGTAGTAGTTAGTTATATGTTAGATTCGTGGTTTACTTGTGACTTGAATGTAATTAATTGGACCGTTTTGGGACTGTTTAAACCTGTGGTTACCTAGTTGTAGCTTCAATATAGTTAATACTTGTTTTAACTCAGCGTTTCTTCTGTTAAAATAAGAAATCAGAAACAATTGAGATTTGCAGTTGCTTGTGAAATCAGTGTGTCTATTAAATTCAGGCTAAAAATGTGTCTCAAACAATTTTTGTACTACAGTAGTTACTATCAGCAAGTTTGCTATTAATGTCAACTCTTTCGTCTTGTTGAATTCATTGTCTCACGTAGGTACTAATAGTTTTAGGATAGTGGTTAATATAAGTAATTTTCTTGAGTTAAACAGGCACCATTAGTTCACTAATTTGAATCAACTAGTTGTTTGACAATTAGATATGGACAAAGTATGAATTTAGGTTCTTAACTTGTAATCAATATCCTGTTAATTTGATTAAGTGTACATTGTTTTACCTTATTGCCAATTGTTGAACACACTGAGAAGCGTTTGGAGTAATTTTGGTGGGCAAATATTTAAGCAAAATATGGGCCTACCTAGCTTCAGGTATTCGATCCCTCGATCTCCCCTGTGCGGCCTGATCTGCCTTGTCCTGTTTGGGTTGGCCTTAGGCCCAATACCTGTGTTTACTGGGTATTTTGTATGGCGTCCACATTTAATGTGGCTTGGGCTCTTTGGGCTAAAGCTTATGACTGACCTGCCCTTTGCACGCCTTGTATATGGTCTTTCCATATGGGCTACGTTCAAGAGCAAAATGGTTAGTACCTGAAATTATATGAGCTCATGAACCCAAATGTAATAACTATTAGATAATATTAATTAATTAGGATCTTTTTTTCTTCTATTATTAGAGACAAATAAAAATAGAAAATCATAGTCGCTTTTAGGTTTGCCTTTTATATAAAAAAAATAAGATGAACCCTGCTAAATAAAATGCATAAAGTGCAGGGCTATCGATAAATGTTTGTGTTAAGATACTTAGAATTCGGGATGGGCCGTTTAGCGAATTTCACGGCCTTCCCCAGAGATAATAACGCGTTAGTTTCGTTAGGTGCGTATTTTAATAACATTACCTTCCTAAACTCGGGTGCGCATTTATGTGACCCACATCCAAATCTCAATGAAGTCGAAACGTATCAACAACCACGGGTGCATTTATGTGACATGGTTCGATACACGTTTTCAAGATGTTCCAATTATCGTTAAAAATAATAATAAAAACGGTTGAAGGTTAAAAAGCACATAAGCTAAAGCATGTTTTGAAATCAGATAAATATTCCAAATATAACAGTTGAGCGACTGTGCTAGAACCACGGAACCTGAGAATGCCTAATACCTTCTCCCGGGTTAACATAATTCCTTACTCGGATTTCTGGTTCGCGGACTGTTAAACAGAGTCATATTTTCCTCGATTCGGGATTCGACCGGTGACTTGGGACACCGTAAATCTCCCAAGTGGCGATACTGAATCTTAATAATAAATCCCGTTTCGATTGTTCTTTAAGTGGAAAAAATCCCTTATACCCTTGCGGGAGTAGCGAAAAAAGGAGGTGTGACAGCTCTGGCGACTCTGCTGGGGATGAGAACCCAGAACTTCGGTTCAGGGTTCAGAATTCGAGCTTAGATATATTGTTGTATTTGGCTTTATCTGATATCTAATTTTATTACATGTTTGGACCTAATGTGCAAAATGTTGCTTTTTACCGCTTTGATATTATTTGAACTGTATATATATAACTGCTACGAAACCCTTCTCTTCTTATCTCTGGGGATGTGCTTTCTGGTCGAGACTCCCTATTATGTTAGTGTCATACCCTGAAATAGGAAAGAGGCTTGGACAAGATGAAAAAGAGAGCATGGACCCTTCCAAAACCCATCCCCCTCCTTTCCCGTTCCTTTGTCAAGCCTGGTACTAATAGGCGCCCAGCAACGGCAATGCCTAATTCTGTGGTGGTGGAACCTGACAAGGAGCTGATTGAGAGGTTTGAGAAGCTGTTTGACGAGGTGAATGTGGTGGAGGCAGGAGAAAGTCCAAGCAAGGCAGATGTGCAGTTCGTGGGGCCTCATGCAAAGCTTAATAATTAGGAAGCTACTCCTCTTCCTACCCGGAGGGAGTCTTGGTAGTTAATTCGTGGGGCCCCATGCAAAGCACATATTGAGTCTTAATAGAGAATCATATACCAGAGCAAAAGGTCCGAGGAGCCGCGCCTACGCGGGCCGAGCTCATAATGATGAAACAATATATATACATATTTACACCAATCAATAAAGAATATTTTTCAGCATCTCGTACTCCAAAAAAGGGGATTTCAATGTGCTCAGGGCAAGGGCCCCTCTACCAAATGCATCTCGAGATACTCGGAGACTTAGTGCTAATAATTCGGCACCCGCACGATCCCAGGGTCAGAACTCCGGGCTCATAAGGCCCCGACGAAGTAGCTCCAAACTCACGAATAACGGCCTTCGAGCCTAAGAGACTATCACCAATCACCATGTATCGGAAAACTCGAAACTGTAAGATCCCGAGCGTGCAGACTAGTGTTACCAGATTTCTTCTAAAAAAAAAACACAAACTGTAAGAGCTCAATAGGTATTACAAACTAAAAGACCTCAATAGGCATGAGAAACTGTAAGACCTTAATAGGCATGATAAAACTGTAAGGCATCAATAGGCATGAAACTCAAAATCCTGAAGTTTAGGCTATATGTCGCATTTGCAAGAATCCCTAAAGGGAATACCCTCGATGCAGATGCCTAAACTCTACCTCGTGATAAAAAATGGCTCGGGCCAAACACATATGACTATGGTCAAAATGGCTGATACAACCAAATTAATGCGACTCGGGGATGCCCGATTGACGCTAAACAAAATTATAAGCTGTTACTTCGAATATGCTTCAGAAAGAACCGGTTAAAATAGGCTTCCCTCAACAAGCAAAAATGAGCTTCGACCATGTCATCTCCAAATCACAGGGCTTGATCTAATCAGCCTAAAAGCTATGAACCTTCCGAGGTGCTCTAACATCGCCGATAACAACTTGAAATCGAGGTTCTTTATGAACCAATGATGGGTCAGGAAAAATTATTTAAAAAAGACCTTAACGAGAGGAATACAAAGCCTACAAAAAGCCCACGGGCAAAAAGTATAAGAGCCATTGTCCCTAGCCAAACAAGCCTCCGGGCCGCACACTAAAAGGTCTCAAAGACCCAACAACGTGAGAGCCATTGTCTCCAGCTTAAAAATTGGCAATTTGAGGATTAAAATGAGCTCGAGTCGTAACACGATTCAGAGACCGGATCCAAAAAATTTAACCAACAAGCCTTAGGGCAACATATCGCAAGGTCTCGACAACCAAACAACGTAAGAATTACTGTCGCCAGCTTGAAAATCAAAGAACTTGAGGGTTAATTAAAGCTCGAGTCGTAACGCGGCTCGGAGACTCAACCCGAAATAGTTGAAACAACAAATGACTGAGGGCGACAAACAAATGCCATCGTCATCCATCCATGCGGGCATAAAAAGACGAAAAAACTTGAGGGCCAATTAAAGCTCGAGTCGCAATGCGACTTGGAGACTGGACCAAAAAGTAGTTGAAACCCGAATGCCAAGGACAAGGAGTAGGAGCAATCATCCTCCACCCATGTAGGCACAAGAGATTAGAGGATAGGTAAGCCTGAGTCAAAGCCTGAATTGCAGGCTAGGCCTGAATAGCTGAGCAAAACACAAAGGCCCTAAAGCCTACTCGCATTTAAAAATCGTGCTTATAAGACCCCAGGCCTATTTTGTAACTCCCAAATCCATAGGGTTCCCACCAAACACCAAAAACTAGCCTGCCTAGTCGAAAGCAGTACATAAGAGATAAAAAGCTTCAAGTTTTATCTTATTATGCGCAAAAGGCGCGCTCTCCATCTAAAAACATGCTCTGCAAATATCAAATACAAAGCAGAAAAACAATGAAATCTACACTCCGCCCCAAAGGGATACAGTCTGCCGAAGTTGCTCTCGATAATGTCAGCAAGAAGTAACTGAACATCACACTCGACCGCCTTAGCTCGAGCCAATTCCTCCGAGAGAACGAAGCCTATTGCGCCGATCTCCTCGAGTACCTTTCTTCGGGATCTATAACAAACATTTTCCTCAATCCTCTTATCTCGGTCGAGGGCCCATATCAGCTAGGAATGTGCGTCAGCAGCGTCATTTATACGAATCACCATCTCTTTGTCAGCCTTGGTTTGGCTTAATACTGCTTCAGCCCGAGCATCGATTATGTCAGCCATGATCTTCGATAGATCAGTCTTGAGTTTCTTGATCATATCTGCTTAAACCTTAGCATTGTCTCAAGCCAAATGGAGTTTAACCTCTACGGCGAAAACCTTGGCTAAGGCGCCTTTTTCCTCTAATGCTCAAGCTTGCACCTAAGCTCTTAGTTCGTCACAAGCATTCCTGATGCGGCCGATAACACCCTTGAGGTACTCCAAGGCCTCCGTCTTTTTCTACAGCTAATATCGGAGAAAGGGGTTAACCTTAAAGGTTAAAAAGAGCAAAGTGCATACTATGAAAGGCTACCTACTCCATCAAATAGCTCTCATAATTTGAGCTCCGGTACGCGTCATATCGCTAATACAGCAACCCAATCTCCTTCTCCTCGCTAAGAAGCCTAAGGGACTCAACTCCGTTCAAAACATACTGAAGCCTGGCTCCTTGACAAAGCAACTCAAACCTAAGCCTATCTCAAGCGAGCAAAAGGAAAGTTCGATAAAGAAAGGAAGGCGCAGAACACAGAAGAACTGCACCCAAACTCACCACGAAGAAAAGGCGGCAGAGTTCCTCGAAGTCATAACACACTCCTATTAATCCTACCTCTTTGGCTCTAGGAGAACCGACATCAGGAAAGGCATCTTCACTCGGAGGAGCCGCCGTCCTGGAATCAAACACTCTAGGAAAAACAAGCTATGACAATTCTCTCTCCTCGAAGACACCGGCCCGTTGAGACCTTTGAAAAAATCAACTATACTGCGGGTGCAAATCCCATTTACTTCCATCATTCCTCAGCTCGGAGGACGATGACTCCTTCCTCTTTTGAAGGGCACCGCATCATCCCAAAGAACTACCAGGCACCTACAAACGGAAAAACGGGTACATAAGAAAGAGGAAAATGTGATCTTGACTATATGAAGGCTAAGGCAAAGGCATCATACGCGCATACCTCGATATCTTGCTTGCCATCTGACGTGGGATACAGCTCAACACTTACGCTCGTCGCATGTCGAATGGGTCACCAACCCAGCCTAGCAGATCGAGAACTTCGCCCGGTGTCCATGAAGTTGCGGCAAAAAAAGAAAAAGCATAATCACTCAACCGATTTCTACTATAAGCAAAATTTGAGAAAGCACCAGACGCTCCACTCACACACATAATTCCATCCTTCCGAAAATGGCAAAAGCTCCACGGGGATAATGTCGACCGTCCGGACATGTACAAACCAACTGGCCCATTCTCGATCCCCATCTTCTTCGTCATCGACAATAAAGGGTGTGGTCGAACGACACTTCAGGGTTAGCAGGCCCTGGTGATAAAAGGGCAGATACAGCGTGGCGAGGTGACTGAGCAGGAATTCGAGGCCGGCCCTCTCCGCAAAGGACCTCATCATCAGTACCACTTGCCAAAATAACGGATGTATCTGCACCAAAGTAGCCCGATATTTCAAGCAAAAATCAAGCACAACCCTATCAAGGGGGCCAAATGCGAAAGGGTATAGGTATACGCTCAAGAATCCATCAGCAGAGTCCGTGTCACTCTCGTCCGGGGAAAGAACCTGCAGCATCACCCCCTCGTTCCACCTGCAGTATCTGCTCAATATCTCCAAATGTTCTTCTTTTATTAAAGACATGGTCTTCAGAGTGAACTCCTGCGGATCTTGAGTGCCAGGAACGACACTCCCCACTCCCTCTCAGGCCGACCCCGAAGTAGTTGCCATCACTATGATGAAGTTGACAGACTATACGCCAATGCTTTTTGTGCCTCAAGAAGTGAAGAACCCTATTCCAAGGTGAAAGATATCTATCTAAAATAGTGAGGTTTTTCGAAGAAGCCTGTGCCACCCCACATATATGCGAGAATCAGCGACAATTCACCTATCCGGAGTTAGCCCCGGGAGGCCAACTGCCTCGATACATATTAATGGGGTGATACTTGACCATAGAGGTATCCTTCGACAATAAGTCAGGACTCAAGGAGTCGGTCATGTTTCCTCCTATTTTGAGGTAGCACCCGACCTCGATGATCCCCGGCATAACAGATGTTGTATTTCGGGAAGCTTTCAATGCTATCATTCGGCTAAAAATGGCACCCGATCTCATGATTTCTTTTACTATAAAGAGAAATAGGCACGTGAAGCTTCGATCACAAAGGCTCAAGGCAGCGCCCAAGTACAAGCAATCCCTCAATGGTAATCTAACCCTTATGCATTAAAAAGGTATCTGCATTAAAGTTCAAAAAGAGAATACCCAAAGCTGACCTTTATTCAAAATATCATTCTCAAAAGCTCTGAAACTCGGCACACTATCTCTATACAACTTGCAGGGCCTGATAGACCGAGTTTATCAAATCAATTTAGGCTCGATCCTAGGTAAGATACGGGCTCGGGAAAGAGCCATGTCAATCAGCAGAGGATTGAGAAGAACGCTCACCTCCAAGTTGGGTATCATCAGTTAACAACAGAGGAAAACATTCAAAAGCCTCGAAGGGGACGAGAGCATACAAAAATAAGGCAAGAATAAAAAGCAGAAGTCGATGAAGTATATTCATATTCATAAAGATCCATGAACAAACAACCCTCAAGGGGTCCTTACATACAATTAAAGCCGCCTACAAAGGTTCTCAACACCGAAAATAGAGGAACAAGAGGATGTACATGTGATGAAACCCGAGATCCCGATCCATCCTCAAGAGTCCATCTCTAATTTTAGTGTCCTCAAACACCGTCCCCTCGAGCATATATCCTCGAGGCTGATTCTTTCGACCACCGCCTCCTCTAGGTTCCCAGCTCAATCCCTGGGGGATTCTCACTAGAGAAGATAATAAAGAGCAAAAGGAGGGGATGCAGAGGAGGCAGAGTAAAGAGACATAGCCCGTCGAAGCTAAGGCATGATGATTCGGCGGGCCCCAGCCTCAATGGCCGATAGTGCCACTTTTTCCCTTGGTGGAAGAAAAAACCCAAGGGATGAACTGCCGTACTAGGCCTAGGTAAGAGAGTGAGCAGTGGTGCATAGTCCGAACGGTTATCTACATAAAGGGGAAATCGACTCCCCATCCGCCATCATCTCGAGCCAACAGCAATAGCAGCGGCGAACATATCAACAACCACCACACCAACAGGACAGCATGATCATGCTCAATAAAAGGGAAGACCTGTCAAGAGCCCGCTACACAACCTACGGGTGCTACACCAAATGGCCTTGAGGCCATAAACCCCAAGCATGATGTTCGAGAGTAGAAGAAGATGATAAGAAGGAATGGGTAAATGAGCCAACGATGGTACTGGGATAGAAAAAACAATGCCAAGGCACCTAAATTTATAGGGGGTTACGACATGATCATCGAGGCTTTCAATTGACAGTACACTAAATGAACTTGAAATACACAAGTCCGTAGGACGCCCTGGGTGCCACAAAAGCTCGCGCCAAAGTTTGCATCATTGGTGTGATATCACTGTAAGAAGCTCGAGGAGTCGAGTGTCATAATATTTTCTCATCGCTTCGTTCTGGGAAACACGGAGACTATCTGTATGCGGAAAAATCAGAGGACTTGATATCACGCTATCAAGCCATTTCGGAAGAATGCCTCGAGACCCCGATGACACGGAGCCACGACATAATCACCTCCCTCAGTGCTTGTCAAAGCCCGATTTGAAGAAGACAGAGGTCGAGGCTAGAACAAAAGGGGAACTTCTCAAGGCACACGGCTAAGTCTGACTGAGCCGGCCTATCCAGATCCTACGCCAAAGCGTCACATCTAGCCGTCCAGTCTCTACACTTTACAATTAATGCATGTTGTACTGTTGCAAGGTTTTGCTCCTATATAATGGGAATGCACACCACTTTGTAACGATCTGATGTTGCTCCCACTATTCTCCACAAGTGCAATAATCTCTCTCTCTCTCTATCATTTCTAATTTGCTCATTGGCCCGAGGCCATTTTATTATCTGTCTCTTTCTTATTTGTTCTTCATTTATTACTTGGTATTGGCCATAAAGAGCCTTGCCTGATTATATTGTAATTGTTATCCCATTCCTGACTACCCCCGATATCTCGAGCTCGGCTCAATCGTCTATCCCGAGGCCCTTTATCAACCAGTCCTACACCCAGGCAGTAAACTCCTTGGCTCACTTAACTCCCCTGTTAGCCTATATACCCTTGATAAAACAGGCCCGAATAGTAATCCTTTAGGTTCAATTATAGCCCCATTTTTAGCTTGCATTTTATCTTTAGATCTCGTATTTTTATCATCAAATGCTCTAAACAACTAGCTCAAGAATAGATCACGTATTTTTAGAGTCCCGTTTATAAATTTAATTGTTGTTACTATTTTCACGATAAATAGATGTTATACTACATGCTATCTGGAAAGAGTTTACAAAGGTAATAGAGTTTGTTCATTGCGATCGCATGGAAGAGGCCACAATCGCATAGGGTAAACACCCAAATCATTAGGGTAAATATTTTTTATCTTTGTTTTGATTATATATTTTGTTTTTCCATAATTATTACACCTAAATCAAGGATGTGAAGAGCAAAAATTGGGGTTTTTCACTTGAATTTAAGATAATGAATTTTTGGTTTTGAATATAAAAATTGAGGTCGAATTTGGATGAAACTTATATGGTTAGACTCATATTCGAATAGGTTGTAGGAATTTGTGAGTTCTGTTAGGTTTAGAGGTGCTGGGCCGTGTTGACGTTGAGTATTTTATAAAAATTTGACCATTATCATTTGGATTTGCTCTATTTGGCATTATTTGATGTTTTGAGTTCCTTTTGTCTAGTTTCAATTCGTTCGGAGGTTGATTCGCACGAAATGGAATTTCTCGAGTATTATTTGGCTTGCTCGGTATTTGATTATGCTTGTTCCAGATAAGTAGCATTTCGAAACTTGGAATAGAGGGTAATTATCCCTAGGAACCATGTTATTTGTGATGTGTTGAGGTGACAAACGTGCTATTGGACGAGCATGTAGGCATGGACCGAGGTAATCATGATCCAACTTTACTTTTAGACTAGTACCAAACTTGTTATACTACCATATCCTATTATATCTATGTTTCCCCTACTTGTTTGATTACAGGAGCTTTGATTCATGTTAGAAATCATGTTTAGGTTGTGTGCTTATTTGGTTTGGACCTAATGAGGCTATTTATTTTATTTTTAGTTATATAATTTAATTATAATTATACTATCAATCATGGTTCTTCATTTGCATATCTCAGTATTTGTTCATCATTCATTATTAGATCGTACGCTATTATAAGCCTTTCAAGCTTGAGAGATTGATGATTGAGATGGGATTTAGTATAGTATTAAGTTTTGTTTGTGGATCGGGCTGCACACCGTAGCAAAGTATAGTGGATTTATTATTGTTTATTATTATTATTGTGTATCAGGCTACATGCCACGACAGGTCTTATTAGTTTTATTATTATGGTGGATTGGATTGCATGCTCTAATATGCCATATTGACTGTTGATTAGCGTTTGGGGAGGATCCATCTCTACGATGTCTGACATACCAGCAGTGAGCACATGTACAGTGATATACACACATACTTTGGTGAGGGTGTTGATGCTTAGCATCCGTATAGTGTTGACTGATTGTGTGTGTGTAACAAAGTCGGCATTTAAGATAGACAACTGAGTATGTTGAGGGTGAGAGTACTTGGGGATATCACCATGAAATTATTTATCTGACATGCGTACTTAACATGTAGGCATATAGATGAATTTTCCTCATGGTATTCGGTAATGTGACATTGATGATTTTACATGTAACCATAGAGATGTATATTCCTCATTCTAGATGGTATATGATAATTGATGACATGTATATTGACATCTATGCATAGATATTTTCATACATCAAGCTAATTGATAAAACATAAATTCTGGTCTATTATTGTGATGGTATTTGTATGGATAGTCTTGGTGGTCTTGGGATATTTATCTACTCATTTCAGGAGGATTGGAATCAATTTGGAGGCCACTTGTAGGCCTATAAAAATTGTATTCTTTATCGGGTCAGATTTATTTACTCAACAAATCTATTTTTAGGGGTGTGTCATCGGTTAGAGTTAATCTTATTTGTTTTATGAGATGCTCCATGTATTTCTCTTCTATGTTGCAATGGGTTGTGAGATTGCTAACGTTTTATACACTTAATGAAGTTCTGTTGAACCATGTTGTGAAATTCGAGTGGGATGGTTCTTAGGGTGTTGAATAATGTATTGCTCCTTGGTTATAGTCTTACTATCAGTGGTATATTTTGTTATTCGTTTCTCCATGGTTATGGTCATACACTTCACAAGTTTGTTATTGTGTGCACATCGTTATTGATTTTGAGCATCATGGCTTGAGGTATTCTATGTGGGACGGTATTCGGATTTGGTCATGCATCATAGTTGAGTTGTGTTGGAACATGATCATTATATTTAATTCGTGTGTTGTTTTTTATCTATAGGATGTGTTCATGGCATTGTGCTTTGTGGTGATTTGTCGAGCTTGCGGGATGATTCTCTCATTTGGTTCTTCTTCCATCTTTTGTTGCATTCGAGTTGTGTTTGTATGATACACGAGTTGCACAATGTATGGCTCAAGGGGTTTTTAGTGTGACCTGTCAATCTAGAAGATTGTACTGAATGAGATGAGATTATTGGACCTAGAATGAGCACAATCAGATTTGATTAAGGTATGTTTGGAAAATTTACGTCATTAGTCAAATCAAAATTTGGCTATGGTTCTTTGTGGGCAATAGAGCTCCACATCTTGTTGCACTGATAGAATTTCTATGTGTTTTTTTTGTCATCGGCGATGTATGAATGTTTAGAACAGGGTTTATTTTATATGAGGTTTGTTACCAATACCGAGTTTGTTATTGAGCCGCTATTGTGGTGGAAAGCTATTGCTATGAGTATGTTAGTTATGTGACGTGCCATGTGATTACATCTTGGGTAATGGTTATTTCTTGATTTGGCTTTTTTGATGTATATAGTATAGATGTGAGAATCAAGTCTTGTAATGGATTCCGGATATTGATGATTTGATTCTAAGGTTTATAGGCTAAGGTTGAAGAAAGGATCATTAGTGAATTGTGTTGTCAGGCATATATGGACTGGGGTGACGTGGATCACCCACGAGTATATGCATAGTCAGTTTATACAATGATTTGATCGCTTTGGAATGACTCCTAGCATGTGCGAGGATTAATGTATATTTAAGTGGGGGAGAATGTAATGACCCGACCAGTCATTTTGAGCATTTGAATCTCATTCGGTTGTTTAATGTTATGAGTAGCTTCATATGGGGTTTATGACTTGCGTGTATCTATCGGTTTTGTTTTCCGAGTGGTTCCACATTGATTTAGAAAAATGATTCCTAACTAGGAAGCTTTAAGTTGGAAGAGCTAATCAAGTTTGACTTTTATGTATTTGACCTCGAGTATTGATTGTTCCATTTGGTCCAGATGGTGATTTTGGACCAGAAGTTTTGAAGATGGCAATTTGAAGGATTACAAAGTTCATAGGTTTGATCGGAAGTTGACATCAATGTTATCGAGTTCAAATTGCTATTTCGGAAGTTGAAATATGTCTGTTATGTCATTTGAAACTTGCGTGCAAATTTTAGTTGGATTCCGGATTGTGTAGGCTTGAATCGGATGCTTTGTTCGAAGTTTGAAGTTTATAAACTTAATATAATGATCTTGATTGACGACTCATGATTTTTTCTATTATTATGTATGATTAGAGGCCTCGAGCAGGTCCTTATTATGGTTTGAGACTTGTTAGTTTGTTCAGACTTGGTCCCGAGGAGCTCGGGTGAGTTTGGGGTGATTTTGGACCACTTCTAGGCCCTTTATAGTTGTTGGTTTTTGGCTACAAGGGTATGAATTGCGATTACTAGCCTTGGTGTCGTGTCCTCAAAGAGCAAATTGACGCTTGGTCATTGTGAATCGGGATCGCGGAAGCCTTTCCCGCAATCCAGTAGAAGAATTTCTGCTGTCACAAGACTAACTTTGGAAGCTAATATCTTGCTATCTATAAGGAATTTAGATGTGATCTAAAAATAAATGTTGTAGCCCTTTAGAAGGGTAATGAAGTTTGTTAATCGAAATCACGGGGAAAAGGCCGTGATTGCGAAAGGGTAAAAACTGTGTTGTAAATATTTTGAATCATGATCGTGAAGTTTGAGACTACGGTCGCGAAGAAGGATGACTAGTTGTTATGTCCCGCAATATTACGATGATATTTTTCCTCGCAGTACTAAATTACGATGAAGTTTCATCCTGTAGTATTGTACGTTGAATTTATCATAAGGTAATTGACATAAGTCCAATAAAAAGAGTATATGGAGATTATACGGATTATGTTATTTTAAACAAGTGATGAGTAAGTTCGTAAATGTGAAAGGGAAAATAAGTTAAAGAAAATGAATTTTCGTTGAAGTTTGACAATTTGTGATAAAATACGGATCGAGCGATAATAGCCGATAATTATAGATTGGTACTATGTAAGGTACCATAAGTACCACGGTAGTATAATGTATAAAGTATAGTAAAAATAAGTAGAACTTGAAGTAATTTGAGATAATTTTTAATTATGCGGGTGATTATTAATTATCGGGTAACGGGATAGTACCTAATTTAAATTTCCCCACCCCACCCACACGTGGCAGTAAGCCACCACTAATACATATGACTAAGAAGTCATATGATCTTAGGTGGAAAACTAATGTAAGAACATTACATATTCATTCCCAAGATTTTAGGTGGAAAAACTAATGTTAGCTATTTCACAAAAGAATTCAACAAAGACTTCATTTCCCATTGTTTTGAATACAAATACACCTCACTTTCTTTATAACTTGTAAACTATCGGAACATTATCATTCTTACAATCCAAATATGTTAGCTATCAAGTGAATATTTAAGAAGCTCCACAAAAATCCAACGCTAAGTAATCCTAAAGGCAGAACGTTAGGAAGCCTTCAACAAAACATGAATTCTTGCAACTAAAAGAAATCCAACGTGAATTTTTAGCAACGTAAAATTTTGCGGTTCAGGAGTACGGTGCAATTTTTTTCAAAAACATCATACGGATTTTCCCCTATTCCAGGCATGTTAAGGTTGTTCCTTCTTTCTTTTGACATGATCCGCACGATAAAAAGAAGCGAGCAAATGCACAACTTCCATAAATAACTCTATTCATAGAAGTATTAAAGATGCCTATGTTCTTGAATTTCTATGGGTCCTACTATTTTATCATCTGTTCATGGGTCTCAGAAAAATACGTAAGTTGAAACATAACTTAATTCATGATATTAACCAAAGGTATAATGGTCTTAAGACACTCCGAAAGATTTTATTGACGTACTTCTCATGTATTGCATTCATTTGCATTGAGCCATGACTAGACGACGTTATATATATATATATATATAGGATATGGAAAAAGATTACGACGTTATATACTCACCACCACCTGATCAGTTGGAATACGTTGATGATTTACCCATGGCGGTTATCCTATTACGGCGGTTATCCGAATAAGGCATTTATACCTCGTGTCTCCTTTGATGATCTAGGATTTGGCATTCCAGTCTGTGCCGGCCACACTGACTGAGAGAATGGTCTCTCCTTTCATTGTTTCAGTCGCCGTGTTGGATTTGTCGGGGATTCAAGAGGCGGACATGATTTGGCCCGGCAGTTTGAGATGTTCTATCTCCCTTGATCCGATAATATTGGTCGAGCCACCTGAATTTACGAGCACGTGTTTTATATGAATGAAGGAATGAGAAGGAAGGTTACCATTGCATTACTGCAAGGTTGGGCGAGGTTACGGAGATTCCCTCGCAGAACGCGAGGGAATCTTCAGGTGTGTGTCCCCTAGTCCATTTTTCTCAGGTGCTGGGTATTTTTGTCCTTCTCTTCACACATTCCTGGAGAGCGTTGAGGCCCTTCCATCATCATGGTAATGTGTCGTGGCCCATTTGATTCGTTCTCCTTAACCATCTTTCTTTCTCGGGATTGAGCTTGTGCTCGACTGCTCAAAAATTCTCAACAGTAACTTTTATTGGGTACCTTGGCGATTTTTGGTTCTATGGATACGCGTATTACGAAGTTCGCATACTGAGCCGTGATTCTTTCGGGAAGGATCTGATTGAATAAGCTCGGGCCATTCTGTGTCCTCGATTTACCTGATTGTGAACATGATGTTTGATATAGTGACATTGAAGTTGTACTCTGATAGGCGATGTGTTCCCGTTCGCCTCGCATCTCTGTCGATGAGCTCCCGAGGATACTTTCCTCGACCCGTTCTCCGACCGTTGCGAGGTAGGTTACGCTTCGGGGCATTCCTCTTGTCTTGGGTGTATGGCTGGTATCTTTCTTCATATGGCTTGGTTCCATTGCCAGGGGCATGCTTAGCTATACCGAACCTGAGGGGGCTCCCAACCGATCATCCTCGGCCCTGGTTTTCGATCGGCAGTAGTGGTGGATGCTCGACCAGGTCGTAGCTGGATATTCGATCAAGTTATGTCTCAACTGTTCTAAAGCCACTTAGCTTCGTTCATTCAGGCCATGAGTGAAGACTTGCGCCACCCAGTCGTCGAAGACCGGGGATAGTTCCATTCGTCCTGTTTGGAAACAAGGTACGAATTCTCGCAGTATCTCATTCTCTGTTTTCTTAATATTGAATATCGGACTTCCTTGCTGCTTCTTTGATGGCATCGGCATGTGCCTTTACGAAGGATTCTGCTATCATGACAGATGAATCCAAGGAGTCGGGAGCTTTGTAATGCCATGTTAGGGTCCCTTTCGAGAGTGTTTCTCCGAACTTCTTCGGTAAGACGGACCCGATCTTTTCATCTTTTATGTCATTATACTTTACCGCGTATGTATAGGTAGTGGCGCATTCATTGGGACCTGAGGTCCCGTTGTATTTTAGGAGTTCTGACATTCTAAACTTCTTTGGAATGGGTTTTGGAGCCGCTTCTGCCGGGAACGATCGCTGCACGAACTTCTTCCAATCTACAACCTTCAGCACCGGGGGTGTGCCTAGGATTTGGTCGACCCTGAAGTATTAGGTTTTGACCTTCTTGTCGTTGGCCGCTTTCATTTTCTTGCCTCAGTCGGTCCTTTTGGTGAGATTCTCGAGCATTTTTGCGATGGCAGGATCGACTATCGATCCGTTATTGGCCGATATGTCTTGTACCTCTTCGGCCGGAAGTGTAGCTCTCGGTACTGCCATCCTAAAAGTCTTCGGGTGGCTTTGCAGCTGAGCGATAGCCAATTGTTGTGCCTGCAATATTTGAAAAATAATATGAAGACTAACTTCCTGTTCTTCCCGAGCTGGGTTTTTTAGGCTTCCTGTTGGTTGCCATGTTGTATACTCCTGTCGGTGTGCAAGGTTACATCAACCTGAGGTGCGCCCTGTGGATCCGCGTCCGCTAAAATCGGTCCGGGCACGTCATCGGGGTTCTGTGGTGGCGCACTGCAACTGGAACGTCCACCCCATTTTCCCCGTGGTTCTTCAGGTTGTCGTTCTTGACTCTATTCACTGAACTAGACATCTCGACCTGAAATTGAAGATTTTGGACAAGAAAAAGTGTGAAAGACAACTTGCGTTGCGTAATGAAACCAACAAGAAAATAATCACTGTTATTTTAGCCCCACGGTGGGCGCCAAATGTTTACCGTGAAAATTATAATTAAAATTAAATTTGTTGATGTGACTCTAAAAATACATGATCTATTTTTATGCTAGTTGTTAGAACAGTGATGCAAGATATATGAAGTTAAAAGACAAAATACAAACTAAAATGGGGTTATGATTGAACTAGTGGAGCTTGCTGTCCGGGCCTCAGACTGGCTGATGAGGGGCCTCAAGGTCGATGCCTAAGCTCGGGCTCGAGCTATCGGGGGTAAATGGGAAAGGGATAATAGTTAGAAGATAATTAATGGAGGCCCTTTATGATCAATAATAAACGATAAATGAAGAATAATTATGAAAACAATAAATGAAGGCGGTAGCCTCGAGCGAGTAAGTTAGAGAGAAAAAGAGAGATGTTGTTGATATTATGTAGAGTAGTTGGAGAAAACACAACCTTTTACAAGTGGTTACGATTCCATTTATATAGGAGGAGAGTCCTGTCATAGTAAAAAAAATGTATTAATTATAATGGGATGGAGATGGGACATCTAGATGCGACGCCTTGATACAGGCACTGGGTAGGTCAGCTTTGTCAGATTTGGCCGCGTGCCTTGGGGATTCCCCATTTTACTCTAGCTTTGAACTGTATCCTTTTTAGGTCGGGACTTAACGACTCCCGAGGGAGAGATCTCGGTCATGAGCTTGCGTCATCGGGGTCTCGAGGCATTCTTCTGAAGTGACTCGATAGCAAGAAATCAGGCCCTCTTATTTTTCCACATACAGTGACATCATGAATACACTCAACTGTTTGGAGCTCTATACCTACAGCATATACATCCGTAGACGATTTTGGTATACGCTACAAGAAAGAATTTAGCCCAGGTGGTAGACAAAGGATTGAATTGTTAAAGGATTTTATCATGAATATCACTCTGCGCCTATGAAAGCTTAAAGTAATAACTAATACCAGAAGCCGCATATAGGAAGATATCTTAAGCCTACATAAAGGATGATTAGAAAGAAGAGGAAACTAAAGAGTTACATTGACTAAGAAAAACAGGAGGGAGCAAGAGAATTATATACCTCAGGATCACTCTTAAGTAGCAGAGGTATAAGAGAGATAGTACAATAGCTATATTTTATAACGTCTCTACGATGATGCTAACTAAAGAGTACCAGCCTTATAAGAAGTCAGTATGAAGCTCCAACCAGATTTTGTATGCACCAAAGGTGCAAGTATTATAATAGAGCTTCAGGTTATGGAGATAAATTATGCCTATGTAGAAGGGAGGTTATGAAAGAAATAGAAGAATATCAGGCAATATTTTTGGGTAAGTAAGAAAATGGTGAACAACATACAAGATACTCAAATACAGAAGGTTATGAATAGTCCATACTACCGAAAGGGGGCTATAAGCGTGGGATTCAGTATCCAGGAATGATAATAGCGTAGTCAGTGGCGTACCTTGCAGTCTATGGTTTTTAAGTACCGAATGGTCTAATTAGAAAGTTAAAGAAAAGTTAGAGACGATGTGATGTTTCGATGTTCTAGAAAACATAAAGAAATCGGCCGCAAGTTAAAGTATGATGTAACGACAAGGTTTTAGAAAGACAGGAGTAAGGATAAGAGAAGGGCAAGTGAGGAAATGACAAAAATGGATAAGTCCTCGTGATTAAGCTCGTGAAAACAAGGGAGCTGATGGTTCCTCTTAGTTATATAAAGCTCAGTATAATCTGAATTAACTCAAAAGAGTCTAAGACTAGTAGCATTTAGAAGAGATGGAATGCTTCCCTGGTAATAGAATAATAATGTAATTGTGATAGATAAAGGATGACATTTTGGCCTTCCATTGAGTAATGATCCAAAAAAGAAAAGAAAGGGATCTCATGAAATAGACATGAATAAAATACCCACACAAGATGAATCACATTGTTATGCTATGAAGTACGATTATGGAAGTATAGTATCACCCCTAGGTGGATCAATCTAATTGGAAGAAATTCGATCACAAGTCATGGCGTGAGAAAGAGTCCTAAATGGCAAGGAGAGTATTAAGCTATTCATAAAAGCTATAAGTTATGAAAATGATAAGAGCATCAGTCAATATTCGAGGATGAATTGTCCAAAGGGTGGAATGATGTTACGCCCCGCAATATTACGATGATGTTATGCCTTGCAGTATTAGGTTACGACGATGTTGCACCATGTAGTATTGTATGTTGAATTTATCATTAGATAATCGACATCACTTCAAGGAAAAGAGTATTTGGAGATTATAAGGAATATGTTATTTTAAACAAATGATGAGTAAGTTCGTAAAGGTGAGAGGGGAAACAAGTCAAAGAAAATAAATTTTCGTCGAAGTTTGGCAATTCGAGATAATATACGGGTTGATCGATAACAACAACAACAACCCAGTATATTCCCACAAGTGGGGTCGATCGATAATACCCGATAATTATGGACTAGTATCATATAAGGTACCATATGACCACGATCTATGATGTATAAAGTATATTAAAAACAAATAAAATTTTAAGTAATTAGAGAAATTTTTTAATTATGCGGGTAATTGATTAATTATCGGATAACAAGACATTACCTAATTACCTAAAAAGTGGATAAAGATTAACTTTTCCCACCAACCCCCGCGTGGCAGCAAGCCGCCACTAATACATATGACTAAGAAGTCATATGTTCTTAGGTGGAAAACTAATGTATGGACATTACATATTCATTCCCAAGATTTTAGGTGGCAAAACTAATGTTAGCCATTTCTCAAAAACATTCAACAAAGACTTCATTTCCCATTGTTTTGAATACAAATACACCTCACTTTCTTTATACCTCGCAAACTATCGGAACATTATCATTCTTACAATCCAAATATGTAAAGCTATCAAGTGAATATTTAAGAAGCTCTACAAAAATCCAACGTTAAGTCATCCTACAACCAGAACGTTAGCAAGCCTTCAAAAAACATGAATTCTTGCATCTAAAAGAAATCCAACGTGAATTTTTAGCAATGTAAAATTTTGCGGTTCTAAAGGAGTACGGCGCAATCTTTTCCAAGAACATCATACGGATTTTTTCCTACTCCAAGCATGTTAAGGATATTTCTTCTTTCTTTTGGCATGATCCGTACGATAAAAAGAAGCGAGCAAATGCACAACTTCCATAAATAACTCTATTCATAGAAGTATTAGAGGTGCTTATGTTCTTGAATTTCCATGGGTCCTATTATTCTATAATCTGTTCATGGGTCTCAGAAAAATACGTAGTTTAATTTATGATATTAACCAACGGTATAATGGTCTTACGACACTCCGAAAGATTTTATTGACATACCTGTCATGTATTGTATTCGTTTGCATTGACCCATCACTAGATGACATTATATACGCGTATATATATATAGGTTACGGTGTTATATACTCACCACCACCTGATCAGTTGGAATACGTTGATGATTTGCCCACAGTGGCCAAGATAATATGATGGGATTCCCTCAGAGGTTTGTGATATTATGAACACATGTACCTATGCACGTGTGACAACCCGACCCGTCGTCACGAGAGTTACCGCCCCATTTTTCCCGTTATATGCTTGTTCATGTTTCAATATATGTACTTGGTGAATTTGAGTCAATTCGGATCGAGTTTGGTAGGAAATGGGATGACTAGTCTTTTTAATGAAGGAATAGTTTGGAAAAGTCAACCGGATATTAACTTGTAAGTTAGAGGACTCAGAATCTAATTTTGATGGTTCGGTTAGCTTCGGGAGATGATTTGTGGCTTAGGAGAGCGATCGAAATCGAATTTGGAGGTCCGGTATAGAAATAGGCTTGAATTGGCGAAGTTGGAATTTTGGCGAATTCCGGTCGATAGGTGAGATTTTGATCTGAGGATCGGAATGGAATTCTGAGAGTTGCAGTAGCTTTGTTGGGTGATTTTGGATATGTCTGCAAATTTTCAGGTCATTCGGACGTCGTTTGGGCGGGTTTTTGATCGAATGTGAGATTCGGAAATTATAGTTGAAATTTAGGCTTGAATCCGCCTTGATTTGATGATTTTTGGGTTTAGGGACGTGTTTTTGTGATTGGAACAAGTTCGTATCATATTTTAGAGTGGGTTTGTATTTTTGGTTGAGGTCCCGGGGGCCTCGGGATGGATTCGGATGGTTAAACAGAAGGAAATTGGTAAAATTGTAGGTCTGTAATTATATGTCTTATGGTATATCCGCTTCTGCGGAAAATGGACCGCAGAAGCGAGTCCACAGAAGCGGATAATTGAGCGCAGAAGCGGTTTGGGCTTGAACAGGGAAGTTCCGCAAAAGCGAAACTTGGTCCGCCTAAGCAGAGTCGCAGGTGCGAGTTTGGAACCGCAGAAGCGGTCTTAGAGATTTATTGAAAAACCGTAGAAGTGGTCAAGGTACCGCAGAAGCGAAACTGCTGGTGCGGTTGGGAGTCCGCAGAAGCGGTTATTGTGAGTTAAGTAGAAACCTCATAAGCGGTCATTTTACCGCGAAAGAGGGACCGCAGGTGCGGTCAATGAGTCGCAGAAGCGAAAATCGCTGAGGGTTTAAGTGATCAGTGCATTAAAAATTTCAGAAGTGTAAAATCAATTTGGGGAGTGAGCTAAGGCGATTTTTGGGCAATTTTGAAGAGGCTTCATAGGAGGATCATCATGTAAGGATATTTGATCTTGGTTTATGTTATTATAGTATAAAAACATGAAATTATCACTCAAAATTTGAGGAATCAAAGTGAAAATGGAGGTTTTTGCTCGAAGCCTAAGAAATGGTATATTGATGATTTGAGGGGTCAAATAGA
This sequence comes from Nicotiana glauca, assembly GCA_026770625.1. NCBI lineage: Eukaryota > Viridiplantae > Streptophyta > Magnoliopsida > Solanales > Solanaceae > Nicotiana > Nicotiana glauca. Next base: position 7,519 of record MU699124.1, on the reverse strand, counting down.
CTCCGATTTTGATAAGTTTTATATGTACGGACTCATGGCGAGACGGGGATTCTGAAAATGTGAATTTTGTAATATTTCGAGAAGTGGGCCCGGGGCTCGGATTTTGCCAATTTCGTGTTTTTGGGTGTTTTTCGAGTTATTTCGATTGGGTTATGTTCCATTAGCCTATTTTGACGTATCCCTTATGGTTTTGATCAGATTCTATGCTCGAGGAGGTAGATACGAGAGGGAAAGGCTTGGCGAGCTAGATTATCGGCCAGCTAGAGGTGAGTAATACTTGTGAATGATATTCTGAGGGTTTAGAACCCCGAATTTGCACATCTTAGTGCTGTGTTGAGGTGACTTGCACGCTGGACCTGAGCGTGGGGTAGAGCACCATTGGGGATCGTGATTTGGTCCATCCCGGTTGTTGGTTTTTACTGCGTATTTTCAATTATTTGCTGCTATCATTATGACTTGGGCTTATTGTCATACTTGGGGCTTATTGCCGATTGTTTGAACTCTCTATGAATTATCATTACTTTTTCCCTCACTGTTTGAAATACTATTTGAACTCAGTCCGTGTGATTTACACTGTTTTATGAACTCAGCTATATTTTTCTCAAACCTGGAGTTTTAACTGATATTTGAACTATCATTTGAGCTGAGTATCACTGTTTTACTGATGCCCGAGGGGCTTTTTGACTATTTTTGGACTGATTGGGGCCGAGGGCCATATGTGAGGGCATGATGAGTGATGTGAGGAGGCTTTCAGGCCTTGAGTGTTATATGAGGAGGCTCTCAGGGCTCGAGTGTATTGAGAGCAGGCTTTCAGGCCTTGTTTTTATATTATTCATGCTTTCAGGACTTATTGATAGCGCTTGGGCTGAAGGAGCCCCTCCGGAGTCTGCACACCCACAGTGAGCGCGGGGTACCCCTTTGATATGAACAGTGGTAACAATGACATTGTTGCATGTGTTTCGGTCAGATAACAATGACTGACCAGTCAGGTAACAATGACTGACTAGTGGTAACAATGACACTAAAACACTTTGGTCAGGTAACAATGGCTGACCGGTAGGTAACAACGGCTGAGCTTATTTGTGTATTCTTGTC
>MU699123.1:0-21255 GCA_026770625.1 Nicotiana glauca | reverse complement strand
ATTTCTACCTATTTACCCTTTAAGTATACCTAAGATACCCCTTATTGTTCAACTAATTACATAAGAACCAGGCAGCTTTTCCTTTTATACCCCTAACCCTTTCAAATTATTTTCAGAATACCATTTATCCCTTCCCCTTTTAACCCTATATTTTATTCCTATTTACCCGACCAACCTTTAGGTCAATTAGACTTTGAGAAGTCGAAGTAAGAACTGGATTTAATAAACAGCCACAACTAAGCAGTCTTTCAATCATAGGCAACTTAAGACTAATTAACAAAGTCTAAGTTGCAGAAATAACCAATATTCATTCAATTTTACAGACATAGCCCTAATTACGACTAATTACCCAATTGACCCCTTAATTAATCAAAGATTCAGAAAAGTCAAAAATCAAAATTACATTGCAATGATAACCAGCATCAGGCAGTCTTACAAATATAGTCATATTATGATTAAATACTTCGATTAATAGGACTCAGAGGAACAAATTGAATATAGGTTGAATCCATTAACAGAACATTCGATCAAGAATTAGATCTATCAAGTAAGCACCCTAAGTGGCTACAAAGCATGTGATTTTAACTAGTGACTTAATCAGAAAAGAGAACATATAGCATGTGAACCCACAGTTGATTTCATGTACAAACAAAAACAGAAGGGATTTGAGCATGTATCAGACTTCATATTACACTCAGGAAAGCTCAAAAATAGAAGGAGTAGAAGAAGTCGAGAAACAGAAGCACAAGTAGAAAACTAGGGTTTTGGGTACTTAGCTTTTCGTGTATTTTTTCTTTTCCTTTTCTTTCTATCTTTTTCTTCTTTGCTTCATTTTTCTTTCTTGTTCTTGATTTTCTGGCATCAGAGGTTCAGGAGCCGTTTTTCTTGGCTTTTGATCTTCGAGCAGACTTTTTGAGTCTTTTTGCAAGAAAGACTCTTAGAAAAGGGATAGGGGTTTAATGGAGTAATTTTGGGTTAGGGGTGTTTGCCGGAGTGAAGTTTTCCGGCGAGATATTTTTTAATATTCGAGCAGTACGGGCTTGATTCGAGGAGAACCAACTAGTAGAGGTTGAAGAGGATGAAGAGACAGTTGTATGGTGTTAAGGATGAATACTGGTTCAAAAGTGGTGGTTGCCGGCTAGGGTTCCGGCGACTTGTTTTTCTAGATTTGAAGCACAGGAGGGATGTTTGGCCTAAACTAAGGTGATGGGGTGAAAGAGGAGAAGGAATGGGTTTAGGGGTGTGAAGGGTGAACGGAAAAGACGACCAGACTGAACTGCCGCCGGTAAAATTTTGGCGATGGCAGAGAGAATCCTAGGTCGACTAATGTTTGATTATGAAGACGACGAGTGTATAATGAATATACACGGCCCTTTTGTTATATTTAATGTGCGTGTATATGCACCAACCGTTGGATTAGACCGAATGAATGGCTAGGATTCATTTGACATCACACGACGTCGTGTGATTAAATGAGGCCCTCATCCTCAACCGTTAGATGAGTCAGATGAACGGTCTCGATTATTTCAAACTAACGACGTCGTTTTATTTGTTAGACAACCGTTATTCCTGGGCCGTTTGATCAATTGATCAACGGTCTAGATTTAGCTTCTTTAAACGGTGTCGTTTTGAATTTATGTATAGGCAGGCCGGATTGGTCTTTGATTTTGGGCCTGGACTGTGTATAGTGTATTTGGGCCATTGTATTGCCCAATTTCAAGGTCCAATTTTGTATTTGTATTATTATTTCTTGTATTTTCTTGTATTTTTGTATTATGTATTTTTTATTTATTATTTTTTTTTTGTGTTTGTATTACTCCTGTATTTATTATCTTTTTGTATTTTCTTTGTATTTTCTTTTAATTTTTTCTCTGAATTTTCTAGAATTAAGAGTAATTTTCTTATATTTTTGGTATTTTCTAATTACTACAAAAAAGATATTTTGTTTTAATTTTCTTTGCTTTATTTTTCAAAAATAAAAATAAACACTGGTATTTCCACACAATTATCAACAAGTTTTCACACAAAAATCATTTTTATATATTTTTTCGGAATAAATTTGCTTGGGAAAAAAATCACGTGCTCACAGAGGGTTGTGTTGTAGAGACTAAGGGAGGAGAAACTTTATGCAAAGTTCTCCATATGTGAGTTTTGGCTCGGTTCAGTGGCTTTCTTGGGACATGTGGTGTTCAGTGAGGGTATTCAGGTTGATCCAAAGAAGATAGAGGCGATTTAGAGTTGGCCCAGACTGTCCTCAACTATTGAGATTCGTAGTTTTCTTGGGTTGGTAGGCTATTATCGTCAGTTTGTTCAGAGATTCTCTACTATCGCATCTCCCTTGACCAAGTTGACTTAGAAGGGTGCTTCATTTGTCAAACGAGTGTGAGGAGAGCTTTTAGAAGCTCAAGGCAGCCTTCACCACTGCTCTAGTGTTGGTTTTGCCATCAACTTTAGGTTCATATACGATGTATTGTGATGCTTCAAGAGTAGGGATTAGTTGTGTGTTGATGTAGGAGGGTAGAGTTATTGTTTATGGTTCTCGTCAGTTGAAGCACCATGAGAAAAACTACTTCATTCATGATTTGGAGTTGGCTACTATAGTTCACGTGTATACGAGGTGTTCACTCATCATCGCAGTCTTCAGCATTTGTTCAAGCAAAAGGATCTTAATTTGAGGCAGCGGAGATGGTTGGAGTTGCTTAAGGATTATGATATCACTATATTGTAGCATCCGGGAAAGGCCAATGTGGTGGCCGATGCTTTATGCCAAAAGGTAGTGAGTATGGGGAGTCTGGCACATATTCCAGTTGGGGTGTCACCTCTTGCAGTTGATGTTCTGGCCTTAGCTAATCAGTTCATGAGGTTGGATATTTTGGAGCCCAGTCGGGTATTGGCTTTTGTGGTTTCTCGGTCTTCCTTATATGATCGCATTAGAGAGCGCCATTATGATGATCTGCATTTGCTTGTCTTCAGGGATAGAGTTCAGCATGATGATGCTAGAGATGTGACCATTGGTGATGATGGGGTGTTGAGGATGCAGGTCCGGATTTGTGTGCCCAATATGGATAGGCTTCGAGAGTGGATTTTGGTGGAGGTCCATAGCTTGCGGTATTCCATTCATCCGGGTGCCGTGAAGATGTATCAGGATTTGAGGTAGCACTATTGGTGGAGGAGAATGAAGAAAGACATTATGGGATTTGTAGCTCGGTGTCTTAATTCTCAGCAGGTGAAATATTGAGCATCAGAGATGGGGTGGCTTGCTCCAGCGGATGGATATTCTAGAGTGGAAGTAGGAGAGGATCACAATGAACTTTGTTGTTGGACTTCCATGGACTTTGAAGAAGTTCGATTTTATTTGGGTGTTTGTGGATCGACTGACCAAGTTCGCGCACTTCATTCCTATCTGTACTGCCTATTTTTTAGAGCGGTTGGCAGAGATCTATAACCGGGAGATTGTTCATTTGCATGGTATCCCCATTTCCATCATTCAGATAAGGGCACTCAGTTTACTTTCAAGTTTTGGAAGTCTTTTCAGCAAGAGTTGGGTACTCAGGTGGAGTTGAGCACAGCTTTTCACCCTCAGACGGACGAGCAATACAAGTGCACTATTCAGATATTAGAGGATATGTTATGTGCTTGCGTTATTGATTTTGGAGGGTCATAGTATCAATTTCTACCGCTTGCTGAGTTTGCTTATAACAACAGCTACCAGTCGAGTATTCAGATGGCTCCATATAGGGATTTATATAGGAGGGAGTGTAGATCTCCAGTTGGTTGGTTTGAGCTCGGTGAGGCTAGGGTATTGGGGACAAATTTGGTGCAGGATGTTTTAGATAAGGTGAATGTGATCTATGAGAGTCTTCGTACAGCGCAATCGAGGCAAAAGAGTTATGCTGGCAAGAAGGTGCGAGATGTGTCGTACATGGTTGGTGAGAAGTTTCTGTTAAAGGTTTCGCCCATGAAGGGTGTTATGAGATTTGGGAAGAAAGGGAAGTTCAGTCCGCGGTTCGTTGGACCTTTTGAGGTACTTTGGAGGATTGGGGAGGTGGCTTATGAGCTTGCTTTGCTACCCAGCTTGTCGAGTGTGCATCTGGTATTCCATGTTTCTATGCTTCAGAAGTGTATTGTGGATCCATCTCATGTTTTGGATTTCAGCACGGTTCAGTTAGATGATGACTTGACCTATGATTTGGATCCAGTAGAAATTTTGAGTTGACAATTTTAGATGTTGAGGTCAAAGAATATAGCTTCAGTGAAAGTGCAGTGGAGAGGTTGGCCCATGGAGCAGGCTACCTGGGAGACCGAGCGAGGGATGCCGAGAAGATATCCTCACCTATTTGAGGCTTCAGGTATGTTTCTTGACTCGTTCGAGGATGAATGTTTATTTAAGTTGGAGAGAATGTGATGACCCGGCCAGTCGTCTCATGAGTTCCGGTCTGTTTCCCCCATTTCTACTTCTTTATGCTTTGTTATCTGTTGTTTTGGTAAGGTTTGAGACAATTAGCCTCTTTTAAGGAAGTTTAAGTTGGAAACGTCAATCGGATGTTGACTTATGTGTTATAGGGCTCGGATGTGAGTTTTGATGGTTCGCTTCGCTTCGGGAGGTGATTTATGACTTAGGAGTGTGATCGGAATGAGTTTCGGAGGTTTTGAATAGTTTTAGGCTTGAATTGGCGAAGTTGATATTTTGGCAATTTCCGGTTGATAGGCGAGATTTTGATATAGGAGTTGGAATGGAATTCCGAGAGTTGTAGTAGCTCCGTTGTATCATTTGGGATGTGTGTGCAAAATTTTAGGTCGTTCTAATGTGGTTTGGTTGTTTTTTTTATCTAAAGCGGCATTCGGAAGATTTTAGAAACTTAAGCTTGAATCCGATGTGTTTTGGTTGATCAGATGCTGTTTGAGGCGTTTTGAGGATTGGAATACATTTGAATAAGGTCTTAGGATATGTTTGTGCCTTTGGTTGAGATCCTGGGGGCCTCAGGTGAGTTTCAGGTGGTCAATCGTATCATTTTAATGTTAAGAAAGTTGCAGATTTTGAGTTCCAGTAGTTGCAGAGATTTTTGGTCTTCTCGTTCGCGAAGGGGCAGGAAGGTAGCCGTCAGATTTGGCCTTCGCGTTTGCGAAGGGATGGGATTGTAAGCATCGCGTTCGCGAGAGGCTTGCTTGTGTTCGCGTAGGTTTGTGAGGTGAGGCATCGCGTTCGCGATGGTAGGGACGCATTCGCGAAGAAGAGTTTTGGTCATCAAATTTTTTGTGCTTCGCGAACGCGAGGCTTTGACCGCGTTTGCGAAGAAGGAAATTATGCCTGGGCATAAGGTTTTTATTCTCGTCTTTTCCGTGATTTTTGGGCTTATTTCCTCCATAACTGGTCATTTTTTAAGGAGATTGAAGAGGAATTCAAGGGGAATCACTTGGAGGTAACATTGTTGGACCTAAAACTCGATTGTTATGAGAATTTCACCTAGAATATCATGGAACTTAAGCTAAAATAACTGAAGAACAAGGGCTTTGAAACTGGACTTTTGATTTGGGGATTTGAAGGACCATTTGGGGTAGGATTTGACAACTTTTGATATGTATGAACTTGTGAGAAAATAAGAAATCTATTAGTGTAAAAATTTTTGAATTTCGAGACTTGGGCCTGGTGGTTGGGTTTTGGTAATTTCGAGATTTGTGCCTTTTATTGATTTTTTTCGCTTGGGCTTTGTTCCCTTAGCAAATTTTGACGTCCTCGTTCTGATTTTGGATAGATTCGACGCACGTGGAGGCCGATTCGAGGGGCAAAGGCATCACAAGCTAGAGATTTAGCCGGTTCGAGGTGAGTAATGATTGTAAATAATGTTCTGAGGGTTCGTAACCCCGGATTTGCACATCATAGTGATTTATTGAGGTGAGGCACGTGCTTGATGACGATCGTGGGGTCGTGCACTATTGGGAATTGTGACTTAGTATATCCCGATTGATGATTTTACCGCGTATTTGATTGAAAATTATTTGTTATCACCATTATTTGGGCTGAATGCAATATTTTGGCCTAGTGCCATCTATTTGAACCTTTCAGGGCTTTTTATTTATATTTCCTCACTGTTTTGACTTATTACTTGAACTCAGTCATGTTATTTTCCATTATTTTCATACTCAGCCATGTTTACTCAGTTTTAAGACTTAAATGATATTTTGAATGATGTTTGGGATGAGAAACATTGTTTTACTATTGCCCGAGGGGCTTGTGAGGATTTTTGACTAAGTAAGGCCGAGGGCCTATGTTGTGAGGAAACACTGATACTGATTTTAGGCCGAGGGCCTGAGACATGTACGCCACGAGGTGGCTTGATTGATATGAGGCCGACGGCCTAGTTTTTATGCCACGAAATGGCTTGTCATTGCGCTTGGGCCGTAATGGGGCCCTCCAAGAGTCTGTACACCCCCAGTGAGCACGGGTACCCATTGTGATGTGAGATTGATCCTGGCGGGCTGGTATTGTTCTGAGATGTTGCCGAGGGGCGAATTTGATGATACTATGCCCGAGGGGCAAACTTCTATTTGTTTACATTACCTTAACTGCCTGTCAACTACTTGTTTATTTGTTCAGAAAGTATTTTACTTAACTCTTCACTGATTTACTATTTTTAAATGGTGTTATTACTTCATTATAGGATGCCTTGTGCCTTACGTGTTTTCTTACTTTCAGTCATTATTTACATTTGTTACTCACTGATTTCGACTACTCACTTTACTTTCTGCATCATGTGTGCAGATTCAGGCGTAGGTTGTCCCGCTCTAGAGTGCTGATTCATTCCAGCTTTAGGCGGATATCGAGGAGTCTTTAGGTAGCTGTTCGCGTTCGCAGCCCGGAGATCCTCCCTATCTCTTACCTTTATGTCCTTAGTCCAGTATTAAACTTTATAGCTATATTTGAGTATTCGGTGATTATAAATGCTCGTGACTTGTGACACCCCGGTTTGGGCTGTGTTGGGTTGTACTTCCACATTTTTTATTGATATTATCTGTTACTTCATATTATAAATCATGTTTTTAGGCTATTTTATTGATGTTTAACTGTTTAACGTCATATTGGGAATAATTGGCTGGCCTTGTCTTCACGAGCGGCGCCATCATGACTGTGTCCGGATTTAAGGTCGCGACAATCACCTTAAGTTTCTCTAAAGTGTCTTGAACCAAGTCTGTGCCCAATAATCTAGCCTCACTCTGCCCAAACCAACCCACCGGGGATCTACACCACCTACCATACAAAGCTTTGTACGGTGCCATCTGAATGCTGGACTGATAACTGTTGTTATAGGCAAACTCTGCCAGTGGAAAGTATGGACCCCAAGAACCTCCAAACTCCTTAAAACACGCACAGAGCATATCCTCAAGAATCTGAATAGTGCGCTCGGATTGGCTTTCCGTCTGGGGGTTGTGAGCACGTGATTTTTTCCCTATATGATTTACTCCCTTAAATTCAAAACAAAATAGTTTCTTGTAGTGTTTACAATTTCATGGATCTTTGTGCCATTTTTGTGTTAATTGTTTGCATTTATTTGTGCATATTTAATTCATGAAAAATAAAAAAAATTATAGAAGCATTTGCATTTAGGTGTTAATTTTGCATTTTATTAAGTTATTTTATTAATAGGAAATTAGAAAAAAAATAAATCATTTTTTGCATTTTTAATTTTGAGTTTCGAATTTTGGTTAGTTTTTCTTTTAATTTGGTATTTAATTATTTGTAGTGATTGTCATTTAGAGTTAAGTAATTTAATTTGGTAGGATAATTTTATTAGGAATTAAGTTATATTTTTATTTTTAATTTGAAAAGAAAATCAAAAGAAATTGAGTCTCATTTTTGAAGACCCAAATTTGGGCCAACTCTTGTCTTAAAAAATCCCATGCCCAAATTTTACCCCTCAGATCCGGCCCAACCGTCCCCTGACCCTGTCCAACCTCACCACCATCTAAATGACACATTTTTACAGTGGTCAATCCTGGCCGTTCATCTCCATCTACCAATGGGCAGGAACTAAAGACCCCATTCCCTTTAATATGTCCGAATATTTCAGAGGCTCTTCAGTTCCCACTCTCTCATCTCCTTCATATTTTCTATATCCTAACCATAGCCATCCTTAGAGTCCGCCATTTCACAGAGCAAAGTAGCTTCATTCAATCCCCAAAATCTGGCTTTATAACCTTACTCACCCCTGACTCTTAATCTCTCACCATAAGTCCTCAAATCACCACCAAACTGAGCCGAGTCTGGATTTAAAGAAAGAGAAGACAAAACGAGTTCTCCATTTTTGACAAGAGGTTTGAAGTCAAAACTGGTCTTGCTCATCCGTTCTCGACAAGAACGCATGTTTGAGACCAATTTCGGCTCAAAATCGGGAAGTCCGAGTTCCTTCAAGCTTTGTCCATTCGAGTCTGTTGATTAGGTACCCTCGTTCTTCTCCTTTCTCCATTCTTTTGATTCTTCTCTCCTTTCCCTGTCTCTTGTTTCTTTTTATATTATTCAATTTAATTTTTAGTCTAATTAAAATCAGGGTTTTTTAAAAAAAATCAATCATGTAATTAGATTAGTACTTTATTGGAATTTGTCTTGGTTTGACTTTGGATCTCTGTTTGGTAAATCGGACTTGTTGATTATTTTTGGGGTCTTGACAATTTTTGCTCCATTTGTTATCCGGCTGATTTAGGAATAGTTTTAGGGCCTGTGGTAAATTAGATTTGGGGGCGTTAAGAGCCCATCTCTTATTGGAGCCCACAAATTTTGGGTCAGTTTTGATTTGTTTATTTTCTAAGGGTAACTAACAGGGCATTTGGGGGTAATTTGGGTAGTTTGAGTTGGGAATCTTGTTGTAACAAGCTAGGGATGCTTCCTAGAAGCTGACAAGAGGTCTATCTTGATCAACAAGTCAGAAAGTCTATGGCTAAGTAGATATTTTGAAAATTAGAAGAGGAATAAAAAAGAAAACTAAAATCCCTAAGGCTGCCCTAGTAACTTTCCAATAAAGGCATTGTTACTTGGAGCACAATTCAGAGGAGAGAGATAGAAAATTTTGATAAATCCAAACGGTTGAAAATCCAGAAAAATACAAAAAAAAAAACTTCACTGTTTGATATAATTTGGGTGTTTTTGTCTCTTTTCCTTTAATTTTTTAAACATGATGGAGGTTTTGAGAGTGATAAAAAAGAGTGAAAGGATTCTCCAAACAATGCTCAATCTCCTTCAATCCCAACCCTCTAGTTCCTCCAACCCCTAGAACCAGTTTAGAAACCCCCCTCAGTAACCCAGATTCGGGACTTTTCTCTATTTTTTTTCTCATGGTTGGATGTTTGTTTTTCTTTTTGTGGTTTGTTTTGTAGAAACATCTCCTAATCAATGACAATGTGCTTTGTTTTCTCTTGTTCTATAAAACTTCTGATCTTAATAGTAAAATTTTTGTGAAGCTGATTATTGATTAACTAAATCATGTTTTCACTTGCAGTTGCCCAGTGGCCATGAGTAATAATTAACATCTGGGATTCATATAATATGCAACTTTTCGATGATTCCAAAAGGGGGAAGAGATATTGTGATTTTCTTTGTATTCAGAAATAATGTGATGTTTATAACCTGATTAAACCTGGTCCTCAATGATAAGTTAAAGTGTGAAAATTAAGCTGAGTTCCACAGGGTCTCTGATCAATAAAAGCACAGAGTTTGTCATCATCAAAAAGGGAGAATTTATTGGCCCAAGTTCAAATGAAGTTTTTAAGATTGACAAAATGAACTCAGTCATGAACCAGGTCTATCATGTGAGACACAGTGTTGATATGCTTACACATGTGACGTACGTGTGAAGAAGATAAGTCTCAAGGATCAGCAACAATATCTTCTGAGTTGATCGAAAAGGTTGCATAGGATAAGGAGTTAAAATCTCCTTATGTGAAGAGAACTACGTCCGGATCAAGGATAAGGATTGGAGTTTGAGTTGTTCTAGGACTCGAATTTGATGAAGGATCGGCAATTCTAGTTTTAATCAAACTCTGATTACTAACTCTATAAATAATAATGATTGTTCTCTTTTACAGGTGATTGCACATACGCAGAAGTTAAACTAAATTGAGAGCAAAACAGCTAGACGATTTTGCAAGCAATTTGAGTGTGATTCAAGTGTGCAAATCTGAAGCTACATGAACCAAGAGTGAAGAACCAATTCCATTATCTTTCTTTATTTCTATTTCAATTGTAGTAGGTGTTTTCATATTGTACCTTTCAGCTTTCATAGAAGTAATTGTATTAGGTACTTTGAGTATTCAAGTTAGAGTTAACTTGAAAGTGTCGTGGCAGTTGAGGCTGTGTGCCACACTGGGATTAGAGTTTGATCCTTAGGTTTACAAGAGTTTGTAAATAATGTTTTGGCTCGGTGATTTTAGTGGAAGTTTGGGAAAATCCTACTGAGTAGTAGGTTGTGGTTTTTTCACCTTTTGAGCCAGGTGTTTTTCACGTAAAAATCCANCCCCCCACCCTCTTGTGTGGTATTGACGTTTAGAACATCACGAGTCTATAAGCCACCTCTCCCACTCGATCAAGAATCTCAAATGGACCAATGTACCTAGGGCTAAGCTTTCTCACACTTCTTTTTTTCACTACACCCCCGTATGGTATATAATAAGGGAGTTTTTCTAATTAAAGGACAATCGAAACGGGATTATATTATTAAATGATTCAAAGTCGCCACTTGGGATAATTAATGACTCTGTTTTACTGTCCGCAAAAACAGAAATCTGGGTAAGGAATTCTGTTAACTCGTGAGAAGGTGTTAGGCATTCCCGAATTCCGTGGTTCTAGCACGGTCACTCAACTATTATTATTGGCTTAATTATCTGATTTTAAAAACTCTTTTAAATATATGTGCATTTTTAACTTTTAAAACCGCTTTTATCTAAATATTTTTAGGAAGATTCAACGTCACATAAAATGCATCTTGAACAACATCACATAAATGCACCCGCAGTCCTCGACACATTTTATCTAAAGTTGAAATTTGGATTTGGGTCACATAAATGCGCACCCGAGTTTAAGAAGGTAAGTTATTTAAACTTACGCGCCTAAAGAAACTATGCATTTTTTAAATTTGCGAGTGCCATGGAAATTTGCTAAATGGCATGCCTCGAGTTCTATGTATTTTAAAAGAAATGATTAAATGAGGGTCACACATTTGAGATTTTATTTGGCGCGGCGCACCTCAGCTCCATTTTAAAAGGGTGTTCAAAACTAAAACTCAGAGGGACATGGACTATTATTATCTATTACCGCCCGCCTCAACTGATTAAAGATCTGGTCAATTAATTACTAAAAGTTCTATTTAAGCTAGCTAGGATGGCTTATATAAGGGGAAACTAATGCATTGTATAAGAAAACTTGAACCATCACAAAGGATTGATGGCCCAAACCAGGAGGTGGTCCGTCTTTGACTCCAAAAGGACATTCAGAGTTGGGTCTCAAAATAGGCCCAAATGCAGAGTTTTGAGGTCCAGGACCCAGCATCGAATCCCTACCACATGAATTAGGGGACTCGTTTTTAACTTATTATTAGCCAATCAAACAACACCTAATAATAGTTTAATCATGAAAGCACTCGTGAATTCCAGTTTGAACGGCTAACAAAGGCAATGGAATTTAACAATTTCAACTCCATATCTACTGATTATGATCATTCAGCATCTACTTGAGCAAATTGCTACTAAGAATTATAAAACTTCATTCCTAACTAAGTGAACATGCTGTTCCAACTTTTATGCAGATTTAATAACATCAAGACGAAGTTTGTTTATACAGTATGGGTTTTCAAATTACATAGCATTCAACTAGAATTGAACCTCATGTTTAACAGTTCATTTATACAGTCTATTTCTCACAAAAGGTTTAACAGTTCATTTATACAAGTAGAATCCAAACGCTATTACAACGCTAACATTCAAATACTTCATTTAACAACCAAATCACTTTAGGCTACTAGCCCGAATAAACAGTCAAACATAAAAAAACCTGAATTTACACAAAACTGAGTAGTTCAAGCACACGCAATGGTTGAAATTAGCAACAATTACAATCGGAATCAGTATTTCAACTTAAACTCTAATTTAAATACAGATCTTCATACAAACTATTCAAAACTCCATTCCATTACAGTTTGAGGATATACATGGAAATTGAAATGAAAAGAAAATGCAATGGGTCAGTAGAGTAACAGTAGAAATGAACACCAGCAAAAGCACAGCCCAGATTCAGTGATGAAATAGTAGTTTCAACTCAAGAGCAGCCAATGGGACAGTAGAGTGGTAACAGATGCAAAAACAACTCCAAATCACAGACTCAAACTATTTTCAACCAAAAAACATAGCCCAGGAAATCTTTTAAACAATCTGGCTAACAAAAGGAAATCAGAAATCCAACAGGCATACTTTGGATAGCTTTTCCATTATGAAAAAGGAAATTTAGAACTTAGAACTATCCTTCTCAGTTTTCTCAAATCTGATCTCTTAACCTCTTAAATTTTTTATTCTTTATGTATTCTTAGCTATCTCTTCTTTCAGATTCTGTGTATTATATCCTCTTAATGTCTATCACTTACTCTCTTTAAATTCTACGATCAAAAGCTCTCAATATTTTCCAGTTCTCCAATCTCTCTTTCTGTCTCAGTGTTTCTATCTTAAAATCCCTCCTGCTCTATCCCTTAGTCTCTAGACTCTCTCTGTTTTTGGGTGTGTTTTCTGTCTCTATCTATGTCTATATCATGTTAAACTTCAGACCTCCTCCATTATATATCAGTGAGCCCTTTTTAGTCCTCAAGCAAACATTAGTGCAGTTTCCACTACTAATTATCTTTTCATTTTTAAATTTTCCACTTAGCTAGTGCCTTCACCACTATCAACTTATCCTTTCAATTTTTAATTATCCACTCACCTAGTTAGTGTAATTCTAACCCTATCATTATAGAACCTTCTTAAGTAGGTGAAATTCCTTCAATCTAAACAATCCCTTTAATATGATCCAACACCCACATTCCAAGCTTCTATTTTTTACAAGACAAACTAAATGGATTTCAAGAGTGAACACAGAACAAAGGGATTTAAAACTGAACATGAGAATTGAAACTACAATCAAATACTTAAACACGACTATGCCAGAATGACCAAACCCAATCAACAAAAAACACTGAAAAGCACTACATCGCTTGACTATCGAACAACTAATGATAGGAAAAACAAAAGAAGAAAACTTAAATTCAGAAATTGAAACTTTTTTAATTTTAATCAAAAGAGACCAGTTGAATAAGGATAACAGAAAACAACAAGGGAACATATGTGAAATGCTAATAACGGAAAGAATGGTGGAAACTTAGCAATTCAACCTTGGACAAGATTGACCTTCTTGATTACACCATAAGATGATGTCAATCATCTGTTCTCTATCAAGAACAGTCCAAAGACATCATTTTGTGATGCAATCGGCCCTACGAACTTCATGAAACTGATCCGTTGACCTTGCCTGTTCATTTTTTTTTTAGGCTCTTAGGGCTTAAATGCTTGATTTGATATTCGAGCCTCTCCGGAGATGTTTGAAGGAAACTGACATGGGATTTGAGGTGAGGAAGGCTTGGTGGTCATTTGGTGTCAGTTTGGAGGCGATTGAGTGAGTTAGGGTTCGGGGTCAATTTTCGATCCAATATTCGAGCCAAACTAGGGGGATTTGAGATACATAGGTTAAGGATTCAGGAAGAGGGGGAAAAGGGGGTTCTATGGTGTAAAAATGGGGTTGTTTGGACCACCGGAACCGCCGTGAGACGATTTTCGGTGGGCGAAGGGTGGTGGTTTGTGGCGGCGTTACGTTTCATCTCTGAAGGATGAGAGACGATAGATAAGAGAGGGGGTTATGATAGAAGGGGGGTAGAGTTTTAGGTATATTAAAATTGAAGATTTAATTAGGGTCGTTGGATGTTTGGGATTCAACGGCTCTGATCAAATCTTCAATTAAAACGGGGTCGTTTGATTTAGTAAGGGGCTGGGTCGGTTAAGGAACGAGTCAGGTTATAGGTGAAGATCAGGGACAGTTCGATCAAGATAATTCAATGGCTCAGATTAAAATATGTCCCAACAACGTCGTTTGGTGGGTGTGGAGACGGTCTGGTTTGAAGACGGGTCTGGACCGGTTTTAATTGGGTTTGGGCAGTTTTCTGATGAAAGGGGTTTGGGCTTGGGGTGGATTAGGCCCAAATTCGGGTCTTAAGGAAGACCAAATTCTTTTAATTTCTTTTGATTTTTCTTTTTTTCTAAAATTCTAATTAAAATAAAATACAAACCTAAATTAATCCTTGACCAAATTATCCAAAAATACTAATTAAATCTAAGTAGTAATTATCACAAAATAATTAAATATCAATTTAAAAGAAAACACAAAATTTGACATTAAGTACTAAAATGCAAAAAATACATTATTTTTTGTGATTTTTCATCTTTTGTAAAATAACAACTTTCTTAATTAATCTAAAAATATAAAAACAAATCCTAAATGCAAATTCAACATATTTTTGTATTTTTCATTAATTAAATAAAATACACAGGCATAGACAAATGCAAATAATAACAGAAAATACCACCAAATTTTACAAGATTGCAAAAAATGAAAAACAATTATTTTGTTTTGATTTTATGGGAGTAATTCACATAGGGCAAAAATCACGTGCTCGCAAGCTTACCCTTCTTCCCAAAGCTCATCATGACCTTCATAGGCGATACTCGGAGTAATACCCGCTCACCAACCATAAATGCTACATCTCGAACCTTGCGGTCTGCATAACTCTTCTGCCTAGAGTGAGCTGAATGAAGCCTATCCTGAATGATCTTGACCTTGTCCAAGGCCTCCTGAACTAAATCCGTACCTAACAAATGAGCCTCCCCCGGCTCAAACCATCCAACCAGAGATCTACACCTCCTACCATATAAAGCCTCATACGGCGCCATCTGAATGCTGGACTGATAACTGTTGTTGTAAGCAAACTCCGCCAATGCCAAGAATTGGTCCAAGGACCCTCCAAACTCAATCACACACACACGAAGCATATCCTCAAGAATCTGAATTGTGCGCTCGGACTGTCAGTCCATCTGGGGGTGAAATGTTGTGTTCAACTCCACCCGAGTACCTAACTCCTGCTGCACGGCTCTCCAGAACTGTGACGTAAACTGAGTACCTCTGTCTGAAATAATAGAAACTGGAAGACCATGAAGATGAACGATATCCCGAATATAAATCCCCCAACCGCTCTGAAGAATAAGTGGTACACACATGAATGAAATTAGCGGACTTGGTCCGCCGATCCACAATGACCCAAATGGCATCAAACTTCTTCAAGGTCCGTGGAAGTCCAGATACGAAGTCCATTTTGATGGGCTCCCATTTCCACTCCGGAATCTCTATCTACAGAAGCAACATACCCGGTCGTTGATGCTCACACTTCACCTGCTGGGAGTTGAGTCATCTAGACACATACCCAACTATATCCCTTTTCATTCGCCTCCACCAATAGTGTTGCCTCATGTCCTGCTATATCTTCGCGACACCCGAACGGATTGAATACCGCAAACTAAAGGCTTGTGCTAAAATCAACTCTCGAAGCTCATCAACATTAGGCACACAAACCCGAACCTGCATCCTCAATACCCGGTCATCTCCGATGGTCACATCCCTGGTATCAACGCGTTGGACCTTGTCCTTAAGGACAAACAAATGAGGGTCATCATATTGCCGTTCCCTGATACGATCAAATAGGGAAGACTGGTAAACCACACAGGCTAGAACCCGACTGGGCTCCGAAAGATCCAATATCACAAACTGGATGGCTAAGGCCTGAACATCCATCGCCATATGCCTCTCCGCCAGGCGACTCAAGGCATCCACAACCATGTTGGCCTTACTCGGGTGATACAGAATAGTAATATCATAATCCTTTATCAACTCTAACCACCTCCTATGACGTATATTTAGATCCTTTTGCTTGAACAAGTATTGCAAACTCGATGGTCAATATAAATCTCACAAGGCACACCGTATAAATAATGACGCAAGATTTTCAAGGCATGAACAATAGCAGCTAACTCAAGGCCGTGGACAGGGTAGTTCTTCTCATGTATCTTCAAGTGTCTGGACGCATAGGCAATCACCCTACCGTCCTACATCAACACCGCTCCATGGTCAACTCTCGAGGCATCACAATAGACAGTATAAGACCCCGAACCGGTAGGCAACATCAAGATTGGGGTTGTAGTCAAAGCTGTCTTGAGCTTCTGAAAGCTCGCCTCACACTCCTCTGTCCACTGAAATAGGGAACCCTTCTGAGTCAATCTAGTCATAGGGGCCGCAATCGATGAAAATCCCTCCATAAATCAACGGCAGTAGCCCGCCAAGCCAAGGAAACTTCGAATCTCTGTAGCTGAGGAGGGTCTAGTCCAACTCTACACTGCCTCTACCTTCTTCAGATCCATCTGAATGCCCTCATTCGATAACACGTTGCCTACGAATGCCACGAAACTCAACCAAAACTCGCATTTTGAGAACTTTGCATATAACTTCTTCTCTCTGGGTCTGAAGCACGGTTCTTAAGTGCCGCTCATGATCTTTCCGACTCCGGAAATACACGAGAATATCATCAATAAAAACAATGACAAATGAGTCGAGATATGGTCCGAACAAACTGTTCATCAAATGCATAAAGGCTGTCGGGGCATTGGTCAGCCCAAATGACATAACAAGGAACTCGTAATGGCCGTACCGAGTCCTGAAGGCAGTCTACGGGATATTTGGCTCCCAAATATTCAACTGATGGTAACATGAGCACAAGTCAATCTTAGAAAATACATGTGTGCCCTGAAGCTGGTCAAACAGATCCTCAAAACGAGGCAAAGGATAATGGTTCTTCACTGTAGCCTTGTTCAACTGGCGATAATCGATGCACATATGCATAGAACTATCCTTTTTCTTCACAAACAAGACAGGTGCACCGCAAGGTGAAACACTAGGGTGAATAAAACCCTTATCAAGCAATTCCTGCAACTGATCCTTCAATTCCTTCAACTTAGGAGGAGCCATGCGATACGGAGGAATGGAAATGGGCTGAGTGACCGGCAACATATCAATACCAAAATCAATATCTCTATTGGGCGGCATGCCTAGGAGATCAGCTGGAAACACATCGGGATAATCCCGTACCACTGGAACTGAATAAACAGAAGGGGTATCAACACTGATATCTCTCACATAAGCTAAATACGTGGCACACCCCTTCTCAACCATACGCTTAGCTTTACGAAAAGAGATAACTCTACTAGGAGTGTGATCTAACGTACCACTTCACTCAACACGCGAAATAACTGACATGGCCAGCGTCACGGTCTTGGCGTGATAATCCAGAGTATCCAAATGGATAACCAATCTATGCCCAAAATAATGTCAAAATCAACGATTCCGAGTAACAATAAATCCGCTCTGGTCTCAAAACCATGAATAGTAACAAAACATGACCGATAAACGTGGTCCACAATAAGAGAATCCCCCACAAGAGTAGAAACATAAATGGGGGCACTCAAAGAATCCCTAGGCACACCCAAATGCGGAGCAAAGTAAAAAAGACACATAAGAATAAGTAGAGCCCGGATCGAATAGAACTGATGCCTCTCTATGACAAACCAGTATAATACCTATGATGATGGAATCATAGGCAACAACCTCGGTATGAGCAGTAATAGCATAATATCTGGCTCGGCCCCTCTCTCGAGGGCGACCTCTATCTCCCCGACCTTCGCCCATAGCCGGCTGGGCAGATGGGGTAGCAACTGGAGCTGTGATCATGGCCTGAGAACTCTGATGAGCACGCTGTGGCTGAGAAGTCTGTGAAGATGCACCCCTACCAAGTTTGGGGTAGTCCCTAACCATATGACATGTATCACTACACTCAAAACAAGCTCTAGGAGGACGTAGTGGCTGTGACTTACGAGGGCCAGGTCTGCTGGACTAACCTCTGGAAGCACCCCGCGCAAGAGGCGTGCTAGAAACTGGAGGTGCATAGTAAGGCTCTTGAGGTATAGGCAGAGCTGGAGCACTGCTGGCTGGTGGAAGAGCTGAATGAATGGGGCAACCCACAAAACCCTTACCACGCCGACCTGCTACTGGGGTACGGACACCAGAGTAGTGGCCCGACTCTCGAGACCTATTGGCCTCTCTCTCCACTCGCTCCCTGGCGATCATACCCTCGATCCTCCTAGCAATGCTCACTACCTGCTAATAAGGAATGTTCATCTCGAACTCTTGATCCATGCTAGATCTGATAGGTGGTATAAGACCCTCAATGAACCTGCAAACTCTCTCGCGGACTATAACAACCATGGCCGGTGCGTTCCTGGCCAACATGGTATAACGGATAGCATACTCCGAAATGGTCATAGCACCCTGGCGCAAATGCTCAAACTTTGCGCGCCATGCATCCTTGAGACTCTGGGGGACAAACTTTCTCATAAACATATCCGAGACCTAGGTCCAAGTAAGTGAAGCAGCGTTGACTGGACTGTCTATCTCATAGGTGCGCCACCAATCATAGGCGACTCCCCGAAGGTGAAAAACAGAGAAAGAAACCCCACTGGACTCCACTATGCCCATAGTGCGAAAAATACGGTGGCACTCCTCTAGAAATCCAAAGGCATCGTCTTATGCTAATCCACTGAACACTATGGAATCATAATTCTTGAACCTCTTGAGTCTCCGCTACTCATCCTCTAAGGCAGCTGACCCGTCATCGGGCTGAACTGGCACTACAGGCGATGTGGGAATAATCTCTGGAACCTGCTCAACCTGCACTCGCTGCTCTGGAGTGCAGGTGGTAGGAGTCTGTGCTCCTCCCCCGGCCAGGGATGTGGTTGCAGCAAGGGGAAACAACCCTTTCTGAGCCAAGGTGGTGTACATACTCATGAACTGAGCCAAAGTCTCCTGGAGAGCTGAAGTAGTAGTGGAAGTGGTAGGCATGCCAGGTGCCTAGGCTCTGGCTGGATCTGCTGGTGGTGCCTCGGTGGCATCTCCCGTAGGTGCTCCCGCAGGTGCCTGGGCTCCGACTGGATCTGCTGGTGGTGCCTCGGTGGCAGCTCCCGCAGGTGCGGGAATAATCTCGGGAACCTGCTCAACCTGCACTCGCTGCTCTGGAGTGCGGGTGGCAGGAGTTTGTGCTCCTCCCTCGGCCTGGGATGTGGTTGCAGCAAGGGGAAGCAACCCTTTCTGAGCCAAGGTGGTGTACATACTCATGAACTGAGCCAAAGTCTCCTGGAGAGCTGAAGTAGTGGTGGAAGTAGTAGGCGTGCCAGGTGCCTGGTCTCCGGCTGGATCTGCTGGTGGTGCCTTGGTGGTAGCTCCCGCAGGTGTTCTGGCTTCACCACGCATGCGTCTTCGACCTCTACCCTGGACCCGGCCTCTAACGGCTGCAATAGGGGGTACGGGTGCTTGATCATCTCGAGTAGCACGTGTCCTCACCATCTATGAGGGAATAGAAGACAGAACTTTAGAATTGATGTCAAAAATGCTGCACGACAAGGAAATCAAATGAAACGAAGACTTTTCCTAAACAGTTACATAGCCTCTCGTAGATAAGGACAGACGTCTCCGTACCGATCAGCGAGACTCTAATAAACCGGCCTGTGTTTTGTGACTCCTATGAACCTAGAGCTCTGATACCAACTTGTCACGACCCCAGTTCGCCCTCTGTGAACATGTCGTGATGGCACCTAGTCCCTACAACTAGGTAAGCCTAACAATGCGGAAATAATATAACTTGCAAAATGATACGCTCAAATTACACTTTAATAATTCGTGTAAGGCGGTTGATGTCAAATATAATAACCAACAAGGTTGGGGTCAAATCCCACAGGCAATAGGTGTGAAAAGGTTACTTAACTTAGTGTGTTGCCCGACTGAGATCGTAATTCTAGTCGGTTAATAGTAACAGGTGTGTAGAGTGATGGTATCGAGAGTATGGAAGGCAGTAGATTTGGAATGATAACTATTTGAATTTTTGATATGATAATTAATGAGATTGATTAAAGCAAGGTTGTGTCCCCTTTAATGAAGTGCAATGCTATCGGTGTTAATATGATATATTTCTAATGGTCGGTTCTTGATATGCAATTGATGTCTAAGCAACTACCCAATATTTCCCAATAGTTGAGTAGTATTTCCTTTTCTAAATTTTCCCAAATGTAAAAGAGTTGCAATTCATAACCATCAATGTATGCCAAATAAAACACACTTATCCCTAAGCGATTTTATTAAACAAGGTGTAAGGCCTTGAGTCTTTGCTATTTACTTCTACCAAGTTCTAACCCACTTTCCCAAGTAAAGCAAGAATTTAATGGCTTGTGTTAATGTTTGCAACCGCCAACAATAAATGAAGAGCAAGAAGTAAATAGATATCAACCAACCATTATACATATATTCAATGTCAAACACCCATTAACATAACACCCATTTAGGGTCCACAACCTTAGTATTTAGAGTTAGCTACACATACTAAAATACAAAAGACAAAGAGTATTTAATGTCATAAAATGCTTACAAAGGAGAGAATCTTCCCCCCAAAAGCTTCCAAAAAGATAGAATATTTGTGTCTTGGAATGTAGTGTAAAAAGTAGACAAGATCAGCGTAGAATATTTGTGTCTTGGAATGTAGTGTAAAAAGTAGACAAGATCAGCCCACAAAAGTCTCTTAAAACTCTTTATAGGGGGACCAATTTTGGGACAAAAATGGACAATTTTACCCTTACAGGTCATTTCTGCGACCGCAGATCTGTCACAGAACAGGTCTGCGGTCCACATTCTGAGCAGCTCCTCCGCAGATCCAAAACCCTAGTGGTCAGTTCTTCATCGCATTTCCATTCTGCGGTACGCAATTGAGTTATGCGACCGCAGATTTGCATCGCATCCTGACCCTGAGTTTTCTTCATGTTCATTCTGCGGCACATTTGTNCGATTTGAGATCAATTCTGCGGTCCGCATATGTGATCTGCGACCGCATAATGGTCCGCAGAGTTGCACTTGTGCACTATTTTGCTCTTTTCTTCTCTTTTTTGCTCACATTTTCATATTCTTGGTCTTCCCTTCCACTTGCGCTGTAAGAGTAACAAATCTACATAAGTATTAGTTATAATTGCATTAAAACAAGCTAGAACCTAAGCAAT
>MU699120.1:2881-12996 GCA_026770625.1 Nicotiana glauca | reverse complement strand
CTGTCTGCATGCTGTGGGAGGTGAATTTTTCTTCTCCAAGACAAATATCATATTCTTAAACATATGTGTACCTAGATAACGATTGATGCTTTGATTTGTGATGTGAAATCTTTCATGCCTGCTGTTGGCATTGTGGAAGTTTTTGCCCCAATAGGGTTCCAATTAGGTTGATGAATGCCAATAGAAATGAAACATAGAAATGGGATACTGTGATGTCCTTTTCAAATTGGACTTAAATAAAGATAGGGGTGGGGAAAGTAGAGGTGATTTATCATTCAAGAGCATTTTTTATTAGAATCATTTCTCAGGTGAACTTCTTATAATCCATGCCACTGGGATATTTTTAAATAAACAGAATAAATAAATAAAATCCTCCTTAGAAGGCACTTAAATAAGTCAACTACTGCACAATGCATTAACTGTTTAACATGACTACATGAAGCTGCAAAATGCTTTATCATCTCGCTGAAGATCTTTTTTTTTTTTTTTTGAGGATGGTAACAATAACATATAAGTGTAGCACAAAGGCTGTGCTAGGCCATCTTTACAGTTGAAAACATAACGCAAAAGTCATAGCTTTATTTATAAGTGATATTCCACATAAAATCCTAAAAAGCACAACATAGAGAATATCCAAAGGAATATTCTTCCTGTCTATTTCTGAGTTTAAGTTATCGTTACTACCCTATCTCAGCTGCCCGCTTCTAGTCGCCGCATTCATTTGGACGACCTCAATAGTCGTGTCGTGGTCGACACCCTGTCCTATGTCTTGCTTTTTCTTTACTGTAGTTGCCTAATTTGGACCTATACAGTTAGTCCCTCTGCTTTATATTTTTGGCACTGTTCGCATCTCTGACATAGTCTACGATTTTCTTTTTCATGGTAGGCCAATAATATCTCGCCTGAATAAGGCATATGACAAGGGCTCTGTTGCCTATATGCGCACCAGAATGACTTTTGTGTACTTCTTCAAGCACGCGCCTTTTCTGATTTGACCCTAGGCATTTCGCCAAGGGGCCTCCAAACGTTCTCTTATATAAGTTGTGATTTGAGATGTTGTACCTCGCCGCTAGCATTCGAAAATTTTTGGCTTCTTTTTTGTCCTGAGGAAGTACTCCCTCCTGCAAATATGTCATGATGCGGTTGCGACAGTCCCAAGTCAAATTTATATAAGGTACCTCAATTTGGTCTATTGACGAGTGGATGAGGGTGACCACATTCTTCTTGGTAATATTTTTGGTTGCTGCTGCCAGTTTGGCGAGGCCATCTGCTTCATTGTTTTGCGCCTGAGGTATTTGGTTGATTCGGCATTCATCGAATTCAGGCAGTAGTTTATGAATTTCTGCTTGATATTTCTATAGCCTTTGCTCATTGATTTGGAAAGTTCTTGTTACTTAGTTGACGACGAGTTGTGAGTCGCATCTAAGTACGACTCGTCGTGCTCCGTATTTGAGGGTTAGCTTTAATACTGCAATTACAACCTTACACTCGGCCTCATTGTTAGTCTTTTCGGGGCACCTTACGGATTGGCGAATAGCGTCGCATGTCGGAACTTTAAGTATGGGTCCTAGTCCAGATCCCGACGCATTAGATGTGCCTTCGGTGTAAAGGATCCAGAGGTCGGGTTTCCTAGGAGAGGTGCAAAGTGTTTCCTGCTCGACCTCGGAAAACATTTCGGCACTGAAGTTGGCGAGTACCTGTGACTTTATCGATGTTCGCGGCTGATATGTTATATCATGCTCGCTCAATTCTATGGCTTACTTGGCCAATCTTCTCGACAATTGGGTTTATGCAGGATTCTCCGTAGGGGGAAGGTCGTCGCTACCAATATGGGATGGCATTGAAACTATGGTCTGGGCTTTCGTGAAGCTATGATTAGTGCCAGAGCTAGTTTCTAGAGGTGGAGATACCTCGTTTCGACATTGACCAGGTTTTTGCTGATATAATAAATCGGAGAATGCGTACCTCTATTTTTGCTGACCAACACTGCTCTTACTGCGACTTCTGAGATGGCTAGTAGACTAGGAGGCGTTTCCCAGGTTCTGCTTTAGCGAGTAGTGGGGAGAGGACAAGTATGCCTTTAATTTTCTTAAGGCCTCGATGCATTCTGAATTCCACTGGCGCCCGTTGTTTTTTTTAAGCACATTGAAAAACTTGTGGCATCTATCAGACGACCGTGAGATGAACCTCGACATGGCGGCTATCCGACTAGTCAGCTTTTGTACCTGTTTTTAGCTGGTTAATACTTCAGGTATTCCTTCGATGACCTTGATCTAGTATGGATTGACATCGATGCCTCTTTGTGATACCAAGAAACTGAGAAATTTGCCCGAGATTACGTTGAAGGCGCATTTTTCGGGATTTAGTTTCATACCGTACCGTCGTAGTATGTCGAAGGCCTCTGTAAGGTGGTCGATGTGGTCCTCTTTCCTTTTTGATTTGAACAACATGTCGTCGATGTAAACTTCCATTGTTTTGCCAAGTTGATCTTTAAAAATCTTGGTGACCAACCTTTGAAGCCCGAATGGCATAACCTTGTAATAGTACGTTCCCTGATGGGTGATGAAAGTTATTTTCTCCTAGTCCTCCTCCTCCACGAGGATTTGGTTGTACCCCGAGTAGGTGTCCAAAAAACTTAGCAGTCGTGCCATGTTGTTGCATCGATGTGTTGGTCAATGTGAGACAAGGGAAAAGAGTCTTTCCATGCTTTATTTAGATTTGTGAAATCTACACACATCTGCCATTTCTTATTTTTCTTCTTTACCATGACTACATTAGAGACCTATTGGGGATATTTTGACTCTCAGATAGAACCGTTGGCGAGCAGCTTATCAACTTCATCGATGACAGCCTCGTTGATTACAGCATTGAATTTTCTCCTTACTTGCCGACTGGTGGATAGAGCGGGTCGACATTCAACTTGCTCGTAGCAATGTATTTTGGGATGCCCGGCATATCTGAGTGAGAGAAGGCAAACAAGTTGGCATTATCAATTCAACAAGTCGACTTAATGGCTTCCACGACGTCGGGATCCTTGATAACATCTGTTTATGCGTCGGATTCGGTTACCGACATCGCTAATTGCTATGCATCCCCGTTAGCTCCCATTAGTTATTGGGTGTGTGTGCAATTCTGGGTGATACAATAGCATTCTTAAGCAGTGTGTTGTTCGTCTCGAATGCTTAATATTCCCCGTGGAGTATGGAACTTGATTATTTGATAGAGGCTTGACGGGACGACCCTCATGGTGTGTATCCATGTCCGTCCTATGATGGCATTGTAAGCTGTATCTTGGTCCATAATATGAATGTTATTTCTAAGGTGACTCCTCGGTCTAGGATGGTAGCATTATTTCTCCAGAAGTTCGCTCGACTACATTATGAAAACACGTTAGTGTTATGAAATGCGGTATTATCTTATGCTCGAGTCTCATCTGTAAGAGGACTCGAGGGTAGATAATACAAGCACCGCTGTTGGCCCAAGAACAGGTGAAGTTTTGAAGAATGACAAATGAACTCAATCATGGACCAGGTTCATCATGTGAAGCATAGTGTTTGTCAACCTATACATGTGAGATGCACGTGAAAGAGATAAGTCCCATTGATCAAGCAACAATATCTTCTGAACTTGATCAAAAAGGTTGCATATGGGATAAGGATAGAAAGTCTCCTTATGAGAAGAGAACACAATTCGAATAAAGGATAGGGTTGGAGTTTGTATTGTTCAAGGACTCAACTTCGATGGAAGACTAGCAATTGAGTCTTAATCAAACTCTAATTACTAATTCAGTAAATAACAATGATTGTTCTCTTTTACAGGCATTGCAAAAACGCAGAAGTTAAACTAAATTGAGATCAAAAGAGCGAGGCAATTTTGCAAGCAATTTATGTGAGATTTGAGTGTGCAATCCTGAAACTACTTGGACAAGATAGAAGAACCAATTCCAATGTGTCTTTCTTTTATTCTAGTTCAATTGTAGTATGTGATTTAAACTTGTACCTTTCAGCTTTCATAGAAGCAATTGTATTAGGTACTTTGAGTATTCGAGTTAGAGTTAGCTTGAAGTTGTCGCAACAGTTGAGGCTGTGTGCCACAACGGGATTAGAGTTTAATCCTTAGGTTTACAAGAGTTTTGTAAATGCTGTATTGGCTCAATGATTTTAGTGGAAGTTTGGAAAAATCCTACTGAGTAGTAAGTCGTGGTTTTTTCACCTCTTGAGCCAGGTGTTTTCCATGTAAAAATCTCTGTGTTCCTTACTTTATGTACTTATTATTCCGCAAACAGTAGAGTTAGTAGACCTAGAAGAACCAGGTTCTTCTAGAGCGAAAAATTGGGTACCACACAAATCACCCCCCTCTTGTGTGGCATTGACGTATAAAACATCAATTGGTATCAGAGCAGGTTATCCTTGAAGAGGCTAACACCTTAGGAAAAGATCAACATGAGTGCACTACCTAGGAACTGGGAAGGGCAATCCACTGCTAGGCCTCCACTCTTCAATGGATAGTATTATTCTTGGTGGAAGAACAAGATGAAGGATCACATCATAGGAGAAGATTATGACCTCTGGGACATAGTCACTGATGGTCCTCTAGCAACTACAAAAAAGAATAATGAAGGAGTGGATGTGCCAAAGACAAGGGTTGACTGCACTGCTGAAGACCTGAAAAAGTGGGAGAAAAATGCTAAGGCCAAGAAATGGCTTGTGTGTGGACTAGGTCCAGATGAGTACAGCAGAATCCAAAGTTGTACCACTGCTAAGGAAATCTGGGATACGTTACAAGTGTCTCATGAAGGAACACCTCAAGTGAAGAGGTCCAGA
This sequence comes from Nicotiana glauca, assembly GCA_026770625.1. Taxonomy (NCBI): domain Eukaryota; kingdom Viridiplantae; phylum Streptophyta; class Magnoliopsida; order Solanales; family Solanaceae; genus Nicotiana; species Nicotiana glauca. The sequence goes on along the minus strand of MU699120.1, from coordinate 8,173 downwards.
GGAACACTGTTGTATTCTCAATATGAGAATTTTACTATGAAGGAAGGAGAAACTATCCAAGAGATATATACTAGGTTCACTATACTGATAAATGAACTTAAGTCTCTTGGAAGTATTATTCTTGAAGAAGACAAGGTTGAGAAAATCTTGACAAGGGTCCTGCCAGTCTCATGGGAAAGCAAAATCACTGCTATTTAGGAATCTAAGAATATTGCTACCCTCAAGCTGGATAAACTAATTGAAAATCTTTCTGCCTATGAACTGAGAAGGAAAACCATGAAGATGGATACACCCAATAAGGAAAGAAGTCTAGCTCTTAGAATTGCTGAAGGTTCTGATCTAGAGGATGATGAAATGGCTATGATCACAAGGGATTTCAAAAAGTACCTGATGAGAGGAAAGGTTTCTTCAAAAGGTACAACCTTCAACAAATCAAGGGCTCTTGAGAAACAGACCAATAAGGGTTGCTATAAGTCTGGTAAGACGGATCACATGATCAAGAACTGCCCTCAATGGGAAATTGAGTGGAAGAAAGAAAGGGATGAACGAAGGAACAAGTTCAACCAAAAAGGAACAAAGGATCAATAAAGGCTATGGTTGCTGCCTGGGGAGAAACATCAGATGAGGACTCAGAGGATGAAGCTGGAGATGAACATGCCCTTATGGCCTTCGGAGAATCAGATGATGAACATGAAGTAAGTATTCTTCATCTCAAAGACAAGATTAAATTTATGTCTAAGGAAAGGCTGACTGAGCTATTACTAGACTTCATTGATGAGTCCGAGATAATTAACAATGAGAAGAAAGATCTGTCTAGGGAATGTGTGATCCTAAAAGCAAAATGCAAAAGTCTAGAGTCTAGGGCTAGTGAGAGTGATAGCAAAAATGCTGAGTTAATGAACTAGGTTCTTGAACTTGATATCAATGTCCTAGAACTTAGATTTGAAAACTTAAAACTGAAACTAGGAGCAGGAAAGAATAAAGCTGATCACACATATCTCACTTTAGAGGAAAACTTAGGAAAAATGAAGGATGAGTTGTATAATAAGAATGAATTGATTAAAGTCCTAAAAGAAGATCTAGGAAAAGTGAAACATGAACTAGACAGAACTTGCAAATAGAACAAGGCTTCTGATGCACTTTCTTGGTTGCAAGAGCATCACAGTAGCAACAAAAGAGGACTTGGCTATGAGACTCAAGCACCAAAGTGGGATCCCAAAAGCAAGTACCTCACACTTCCTGAGAATAAAATCTACAAACATTGTAGCAAGACTGGCCATTACAAAAATGAATGTAATGAAAAAGAAAAGGCTAGTCAAAAGAACAAAGCCTTTGTTCAAGAGAAAAGTAAGCTGCCTGGGTGGGCAAGAACGAATTTGATTCATCTTTTTGCCTATAGAAAAGGATCCAAACTAGTTTGGGTTCCTAAGACTAACCCCTGATTTCTTTTTGCAGGTCCAAGTGAAAGGAAGTAGCCAAATATAGTATAAGGATAGTGGCTGCTCAAAACATATAACTGGGAGTAAGGACCAATTCCTTTCACTTGAGGACTTAAAAGGAGGTAATGTCTCCTTTGGTAATGAAAAGAAAGGTGAGATCATTGGGGTTGGAAAGCTAGTTAAGACAGACTCTCACTCCATTGAGAATTTCTACTTGATAGATGGCTTGAAATATAGCCCGATCAGCGTGTCTCCACTGCGTGACAGAGGTAACATTGTAGCATTCACCTCTACTAAATGCTTTGTGATTAATCTTACCAATGACAAGATTATTTTGCAGGGAAAGAGAGTTAACAATATTTGCATTATAGATTTGTCCACTCTCTCAGAAAATGAACTCACTTGCCTAAGTGTATTGGTTAATGATCCCCTCCTGTGGCACAAAAGACTTGGTCATGCCACTCTGAATCAGCTAAACAAATTAGTCTCTATGGACTTGGTAATAGAGTTACCCGACAACAAGTTCAAGGATTACAAAGTTTGTGAGGCATGTGCAAGGGGAAAGCAGGTAAGATCATCGTTCAAAAGCAAGAAAATGGCAAGCACAACCAAGTTGTTGGAACTGGTCTATATGGATCTCTATGGTCCAATGAGAACCATGAGCACAGGTGGAAAGAAATACGTAATGGTGATTGTTGATGATTATTCTAGATTTACCTGGGTTCTATTTCTAACTTCTAAAGATGAAGCATTTGATATGTTTACTGCATTTGTTAGAAAAACTCAGAAACAATTAGGAAATCAACTTGCATCCATTAGTTCTGATCATGAAACTGAATTTGAAAACTCCAAGTTTGCTGAATTTTGTGATGAAAATTTTATAGATCATAATTTCTCTGCCCCCTAGGAATTCTCAACAAAATGGAGTAGTTGAAAGAAAAAAATAGGACTCTTGAGAACATGGCTAGGACCATGCTGCTTTCTAGTAAACTGCCTCATAGCTTTTGGGCAGAGGCTGTAAACACTGCGTGTTACATAATCAATAGATGCATGACTAGACCTCTTGTAGAGAAGAGCCCTTATGAGTTACTTAAAGGGAGAAAATCAAACATATCCTATCTTAGGGTCTTTGGTTGTAAGTGCTATGTGCACAATAATGGAAAAGACTCCCTAGGTAAGTTTGATCCCAGAAGTGATGAGGGAGTATTATTGGGATATTCTTCACATAGAAAAGCATATAAAGTGTTTAATAAAAGAACTTTGTGTGTAGAAGAAAGTGTACATATTGTATTTGATGAAACTAACATTCTTTCTGAGAGACAGGAATATGAAGATGAAGCCATTGGATTGGTAAAGGATTTGACTGAAGCCTCAGCTCAGGTCAAAGTGGCACCAACAGAAGGAACAAGTTCTTCCATCTAGGGCAACCTGACATGGGGAACTAATCAAAGAGGAATTGAAATAAATCCCTTGAAGGAACCCGTTCATGACCCTGTTCCTCAGCAACAGAACACGGGAAAAACATCAAGTAGAAACCAGTTGGTTGTGAAACCTCACAAGTATCAAAGTTCTACCATTGAGAATATTATCACTGATCCAACATCTGGAGTTAAAACTAGATCACAATTAAAGAATCCATGAGCTTTTGATGCCTTTTTGTCTCTTATTGAATCTAAAAATGTTGTTGAGGCTTTGCACGATGCAGATTGGGTGATTGCTATGCAAGATGAACTTAATCAGTTTGAGAGAAGTAAAGTTTGGCATCTAGTTCAAAAAGAAACTTGATGAAGATGGAACAGTTACAAGAAACAAGGTAAGACTGGTGGTCCAAGGTTACCGCCAAGAGGAGGGCATAGACTATGATGAGACTTTTGCTCCAATTGTAAGACTATAGGCAATCAAACTCCTCATAGCCTTTGCAGCACACATGGAATTCACTCTTCATCAAATGGATGTCAAAAGTGCCTTCCTGAATGGCTACCTGAAAGAAGAAGTCTTTCTAAAACAACCTCCAGGATTTGAGAGCAAGGAATGTCCCGAGCATGTGTACAAGTTAGACAAGGCTCTTTATGGACTCAAGTAGGCCCCAAGAGCATGGTATGAAAGATTGTCCAAATTCTTGCTGGAGCAGGGTTACAAAAGAGGTAAAATTGATAGTACCTTATTCTTAAGGGGAAAAGGTAAGGATCTCCTTGTTGTACAAATATATATTGATGACATAATCTTTGGGGCCACTACCGATAAGCTAAGCAAGGACTTTGCAAAATTAATGGGGAGTGAGTTTAAAATGAGCATGATGGTGAGCTTAACTTCTTCTTAGGCTTACAAATCAAACTAAGTCCAAATGGAACCATGATCCATCGGCAGAAGTACGCAAAAGAGCTAATCAAAAAGTTTAAAATGGAAGAATAAAAAGAAATAGACATACCCATTTCAACTGCTACTAAATTAGATGTTGATGAACCTGGTTCATCAGTTGATCAAAAGTTGTATAGGGGTATGATTGGTTCACTTTTGTATCTTACTGCTAGTAGACCTGACATTGTTTTCAATGTAGGGCTTTATGCTCGCTTTCAAGCAAATCCTAAAGAGTCTCACCTGACTACTATCAAAAGGTACTAAGATACTTGAAAGGCACCCCTGATCTGTGTATTTGGTATCCCAAAGGTAGCAATTTTAATCAAGTAGGATTTGCTGATGCTAATTATACAGGTTTTCCAGTGGATAGGAAGAAAACCTCAAGTATGGCACACTTCCTTGGTTCATGTCTTGTGTCATGGGCTACCAAAAAGCAAAACTCAGTGGCCCTATCTACTGCTGAAGCTGAGTATGTTGTTGCTGCCTCTTGTTGTGCTCAATTGCTATGGATCAAACAACAGCTGGTAGATTTTGGTATTGAGGTTAGTTGTATTCAAATATTCTGTGATAACACTAGTGCTATAAGCATGATAAAGAACCATGTTCATCATAAGATGACTAAGCACATAGATGTTAGTCACTACTTCTTAAGAGATAACTATGAGAAAGGACTGATCTCCATAGAATTCTGTGCTACTAATAAACAAATTGCTGACATTTTCACTAAAGCACTGAGTAGAGAAAACTTTGAGAGGAACAGGTTGGAATTAGGGATGATTAAGATCACCTAATATGTCCAATTCAGAATGCACAATGAAAAAAAAAGAAAAAAGATTATTAGGAGTTCTAACTTTATGTAAATATCTAGATTAATTCTTACTTAGTTTCATACTTTAATTAGTATACTCCAGTGACATGTGTATATATGATTCACTGATCTCTTACAAAGTTTCTTCTATTATGACATTTGAGGCATGTTCAAGATGGTTCTATATGAAGAACCTGGTTCATCAGTATGAGTTCATATGAAAGCTCAGGTATTTTTCAATACTTTGCATAATTGAAAAGATTAACAATTCAATTATGAGCAGAAGTCCTACATTTGCTAAATTCCTAAAAAATTCTATCTGTTGAGGCATTGAACCAGTTTTATCCATTTAGAAATCTAAAATCGTGATTTTTGCCTAATATCTAGGAAAGCCAAATAATCATTAAGTCTTCACTGGTTTGTGTTTTTGCTCAGCCGAAGAAGCGGTACATGACCTCGCCATTCGCAAAAGAACGGAGTAGAAATTCAGTCATCATTTGAGAAACCAAATCGCACGACAAGAAAGAACAAATGAGAGATTTTTCCTAACTCAATAGATTCTGGGGAACAAGTACAGACGTCTCCGTACCTACCCCTCAGACTCTACTAAGTTTGTTCGTGAGTTGTGAGACCTATGTAACCTAGTGCTCTGATACCAACTTGTCACGACCCGGATTTCCCACCATC
>MU699118.1:33250-89211 GCA_026770625.1 Nicotiana glauca | reverse complement strand
TTTGGGGATTGTTGGCTGGCCTTGTCTTCACGAGAGGCGCCATCACGACCGGGTATGGAATTTGGGTCGTGACAAGTTATGACGCAACAAGAAAATATGATTTATTTCAAAACGACTTTCCCCTTTTTTCCTTATTTTTTCAAAATTTCGGCAGAGTTTCAGTATATTTTGGACACCAGATTTTCCAAAGACGGGTAATTATCTCTCTTATACCTCAAATTGATTTTTCCAACTTTTCGCCATTATTCTAGATTTGGTCAACATGCAATCTGAAGCAAATAAATGTACAAGTAGCAAGTAGAATGCATCAGGATGGCCTTTTGATTTCAGGTACACCTGTCCTAGACGGACCCAACCCATGTGTTGAGTCCCCAAAGTCAAATGCACGTAATGCAAACAAGCGTTCCTACTAGGGATACAGCATGAGGCTATGTTATACTAGTTTTAAAATTTGGGTGTATTGTTCTAGACCTGGCTTATCATAACGGACTGCTCGAGCCGGGGGGGGGGATAGCGTACCGGGAATACAGAAGCTTCACCGGCTTTGCAACTTGTCCGAATCTTGTTCTAAAATTGGAATATGACTCTAACAGAAAAGAAGTCACACGAAGTGGACCCTTCCCAGATGATTTAGAAGGCTCAGAGAGAGGAGGGTTTCGTAACAATTTATATACAGTCCAAATAATATCAAAGTGGTAAAAAGCATCATTTAGCACATTAGGCTCAAACACGTAAAAATCAGATAATAAATAAAGTCAACTATAACAGATATTCTAAGTTTAAATTCTGAACCCTGAACCAGAGATTCTGGGTTCTTATCCCCAACAGAAACGACAGAGATATCACATCTCCTTTTACTACACCCGGAAGGGTATAAGGGAGTTTTTTCCAATTTAAGTGACAATCAAAATGGAATTATTTATATTAAAATCATAGTGGCCACTTGAGATATTTTATGGTTTCCAAAGTCACCGGTATAAAATCCCGGATCGAGGAAGTTGACTCTTATTTATGGTCTGCAAAAAATAAAAATTCGGGTAAAGAATTCTATTAATCCGGGAAAAGGTGGTAGGCATTCTCGTGTGCCGTGGTTTTAGCACGGCCGTTCAACTGATAATATTGGCCTTTTTATTTGATTTTAAAAATTTTTTAAGCCTATGTGCATGTTTAACTTTCTACCCGCTTTTCAATGTTTTTGGAAAATTCATGATTGTTTTATAAAACACATCATAAACCACGCTATATGAAATGTACCCGTGGCTCACAACACGTTTATCTTATTTAATATTATTGTAAATTAAAGTCGGGTCGCATGAAATGTATACCTAGAGTTGGAAATTATATATCACAACTACATCACGGGAAACGTACACATAGCTATGATGATTTATTCAATTAACGCACCTAAAGCAAACTACGAGAATTCAAAGTATTTTTCTATATTAGTTAAGATATTGATGCGAGGGACATAAATTATGTGATTCAATTGTATGAATGGCACACCTCGATTTTATTAAAGGGAAAGTATTCAACTACACGAACTACAAATATTCCTATTCAACAAACTAATTTTGAGATTAAGTATCACAATCACGCCATAGGAATCATACTCGTAGTGGTGATGTTTATAATTACGTACCTAAATCAAACTACAAGATTTATGCATTTTAACCAAAATAACTCAAATATTAATGATAGGCTGTGGATTACAATAGAAATATTTAACATTGATACATGTCTTTAAACTTCTGAAATGCTGGGTCCAGATGAGAAGCATGTCGCGCTATTTAAAAGCACCAGCACTGAAACCGTTGGGCTAGCAGTCAAGCCCAAGAAAAATGAAAGAAATAAAGACTGGGCATTCCCAAACCTGGCTTAGACCAAGCTACCCCTTACATGCTCCTTAGGTCCAATGGCAACCAAAAGTCATTTTTAATTTACCGATTAATAAGTAGCCAAATTGCAAAATAACAACCCCAAAAGGCAACGAATCAACAAAGGGGTTTTATTTAGATTAAATCCTGGCCAAAATGAACAAAAGAAAACTCTAACTACTTTCATACATCAATATCTATACCTTAATCACATAGCTAGCAAATAAATTTGAATCTATTAATTGTTAGAGTATTAATGATTCATCACTATCAAAACTAAATAAGGTAGGCAGATTTTGTTCTTAGGACCAACAAAACATCAAAATAAATAAAAGCTTCAAATCAGATCCTCTAAAATGGAACTTAGATACACAAATAACTTCTCAGCACATCATGATACAGTTCATACTTGGAAAGAACCATGCCAACAAGTTACTCTTCCAAAGATCTTCACAGAATGAGTTCATACACCAAATAGGGTATCTAGTAAAAATATTTTAAGCTAAACTCTAACATACTGAAAGAAGACATAGAAGAAAAAGAAACAGAACAAAAAAAAATCATAATCTATAGGTCAATCCACATGCTCATGTAACATTTGCGAAAGATAACAGCAAACGATCCAAAGGCTTCATGTATATGACTCAATAGCCAATAAGTTGTTCAGCAATACATACCTGTTACAGCAAAATTGATCAAAATAGATTTGAAAATCAGCTTAGAATAAGAAGGAAATGATAGGTTCAGCAGCAAAGAACATCAATGAAAATTAACTTAAACGGCCTCGAAAACCTGCATCATTTCAGCTTAGAAGTCTAGAAAAATCCCAGAAAGTACCTCTTCCAAAAAAATTTCAAAGAAAGAAATTTGGCTCAAAACTATAGTAGAAAGAAGATTTTCTGTTGTTCTTCTATTTTTTGGTGTTCTGATCTCTACCCTAGAATTCAAGGAAATGAGCCTCTTATAGGATGTCTTTTAGGGCAGCAGAGCTTGATTTTTTCTTTTATTGTTACCCTTCCCTCCTTTTCTTTTTGTTCACTTTAGACCATAATATTTAAGCCTGTTTTTTCTAAAGACCCCCAGCTTTCAGGAAAAGAATCTTTCCATAACTGAAATTGGGAACCTTCGGGGCAGCTGTCCATATTCAGATATCTCTATATGCTCATTTCACCAAGTCAAGCCAGCTGTATGCTTTCTAGAACCTCCCCCTTTAAATTTTGGGCCAATTGCCCTGGACAACATGCCCAAGTCGTGGCCAAATGGATTCAAACATGCCAAAGTGTAACACTTAACTCAGCCCTTGGCTGAATACCATTTTTATCCGGCCATCATCAAAATCCAGACATTCAAGTAAAAAGGAAAAAGAAAATGGTGCAAATCAGAATGAAACTTTCAATTAACTAATTAGCTTATTTGAATTAACTTAAAACAATTAAACGAGCTCGTTCTAATTTATCCTAAAGAAAATTGTAATTAACCAAGAACTTAAAACATGCTAACAATGATTTAACACAACTGCCTAATTAAAATGAATGAAACCTGCTTGATAAGCGTTCTAAACTACCATGCAAACAAAACCGATGGAGATGAAGAGAAATAAAGAAAGAAAAAATAGAAGAGAAAAATAGAAGTAACATAAAAATAGAAACAAAGAGTAGAGGTCAAGGATTTGCCGATTGAATTTAACAAAAACGACCGAAAAAGCACGGCGAAAAACTAGCCTAGCTTCAAGATGCTTCGAAAGGCTCGAAGCTGACCCTAATGGCTACTCTGCAAGAGTAACCTAGTTGGGCAAACTTCCATCTAAAACGAGCAGAAAATTCGAGAAAACCCATAAAAATAGAAACTAGGTCAAACCTAGTAGGGGGTTTTGGATTTGGGGAGTCATGGTGATTGCAGGGTTTGAACTTGGGGGTCGATTGGGGTTGTGCCGCCGGTCGGTAGTGTTTGGGAATTTGGGGGCAGCTAGGTTAGCTAGGGTTTGTGAGAGACAAAATGGGGGGGAGGGGGGAAGACTGTTAGGACAGTCTTATATAAAATGGGATGTTAGTTCCCATCCATTCGATTAAACGGAATAAACGGATGGTATTCAATGGCTAGGGAAAAAGGTGTCGTTTGGTGTAGGGTGGGGCAGAATCTGGTGTTTTGATTTGGGCCTGGATCAGAGGAAGTTTGGGGCAGGTTTGGGGTGAAATGTTCGGGCTTCAGCGTTTTGGCCCAATAAAATTAAAACAGCCCCTTTGATCAAATTTCCTTTTCCCTTTTATTTATTTAATTAATTAAAAACCTAAGTTAAACTCCTAAATTAATTTAAATTGCCAAATTGAGTCAATTATCTAACTATAATAGTTATATAAAAAAACTAGTTGATCCTAAATTAAAAAAGAAAAATTAATAATCCAAGATTAAAACTAAGAATGTAAGAATGAGCCATTTTTCTGATTTTCTTTTTTAATAAAGCAATCAATTAATTAATTAATCCTAAAAATATAAAAATAAAGTTCTAAAATGCAATACATGGCATTTTTTGTATTTTTCAGGATTTTAATAAAATTAAACACGCACAAATAATGCAAAAATTAACACAAATTCCTACTAAAATCCTATAAAATTGCAAGCAATTGGGAAAACTTTATTTCTTTAATTTGTAGTAGTATTTCACATAGGAAAAAAATCACGTGCTCACAATATCCACATGGTGGCATTGATCCATCTCAAATGATTGATAGCAACCTGCATCGCGTCGCTACATTAAATCAGGTGCTTCTTAGGAGGCAACCCATGTGTTTTTCATCTTTTTGATTTTCTTCTTAGTATAGAATTTGTTTTGGACTAACTGGTTGTGAGATGTGTGTAGGAAAATTTGATGCAATGCAGGACAATATTGGAAAAATTTGGCTAAGTCTGTAACCGGACCGCTGACCTCGCTTAAAATTTCGTGGTTAGCGGAAGCATTTTGCGGAGGCGTAATTTGGTAGTGGACGCGGACTTTAACAGTCTAAAATGAGACCTCTTTGAAGTTTCATCCGCTTCTGCGGTGGTTTTTTCGCAATCAGCGGAGAAGTTTTACGGCCACGACCATTTTTCGCTCTTAGCGAAAATGTTAAACAGGCATCTCTTCAGGACAGGTAAAAGCGCGAACCGTGGTGAAATTCCACGGCCGCGCCAGGTGAGATCTGTGGGTCCCGAGCTTTTTCGAATAAATAGAAGATCATCAAACCTTTTACCCTTTTCGCCATTTTTATTCTCAATAGAAAAACTATTATTCATCTCCCTTCCTATGAGCCCTAAACTACATAATGCCAATTAGAAGTTAATTTCCGCCACCAATTCAAACTACTGTTATGTTCAAAGCATACCAATTCTTCTATAATTTTATTTTCCTTTCTTTAGCTCAACTTTTTCTTCTTTTCTTTTAGTTTCAATTAGGGTTATGTAGTTTATAATTAGTTGTTTCTAAAATGCATGAAACTACTTGTTGTACATACCTAGGAGCGGTGAGTGGCATTTTTGATACCTATTAATGACTAGAAGAACTGAAATCCTAGGTTGCCCATGTCACGAACCTAGTTCACCAATTGTGAACACGTCATGACGGCACTTAGTCTTCACGACCAGGTAAGCCTAACACATTGCGGAAGTAATAACAATTGCGAAATTTATAATCAAAACTAAATAACACGAGTAATGTATACAGTTGCCGCCTGGCACATATATCTTAATACCAAATACTGAAGTAACCTCCAAGACCTGAAAACCCACGGGCAACACAGGCTATAAGAAATCTTACACTTCTCTAATCACCAGAATAGTCTAATACAAAGAAGGATCGAAATAACATCTAATCACTATGGATAAAATGAGAAGGAGACTTTGCGGATCTGCGGACGTAGCAGATGTATACCTCAAGTCCCCAATACGCTCCCTGTCAGCTACTGATGGTACGCCTGCTTAGAAGCACCTGGAGCTGCACATGAAAAACATGCGCAGAAGAGGTGTGAGTATACCACAGCGGTACTCAGTAAGTGCCAAGCCTAACCTCGGTTGGGTAGTGACGAGGAAAGTTCAGGGCCCTACTGAGACAGAAACAATAAAATAGCGAGATATTAACAGTAACGAAATCTAATGAAAACTAATAAACACAGCGGTGTGATAAGACAGATCAATCAAATATAGTATTGCAAGACAAAATAGAAACACAGAATACCCACGAGGGTCTTCCAGGATACCGTCCTGTAGCCCTTTTCTCAACTGTCTAATGGAACTCTCGGGATACCGTCCCGTAGTCCAAATCTCATATCAATATCAAGAATCTCCCGGGATACCGTCTCGAAATCCAATCATCAGTGTGCAGGGGGATCTCCCGAGATACTGTCCCGTAGTCCTAAAATAAAAGTACAGAGGGATCTCCCGGGATACCGTCCCGTAGTCCCAAAATAAAAGTGCAGGGGGATCTCCCGGGATACCGTCCCGTAGTCCCAAAATAAAAGTGCAGGGGGATCTCCCGGGATACCGTCCCGTAGTCCAAAAATAAAAGTGCGTTGACTCTTGTTTATGGTCCGCGAAAAACAAAAATCCGGGTAAGGAATTCTATTAACCCGGAAGAAGGTGTTAGGCATTCCCAAATTTTGTGGTTTTAGCACGGTCCCTCAACTGTTAGTATTAGCCTATTTATTTAATTTTAAACATTTTTGAAGCCAATGTGCATTTTTAACTTTCTACCCGCTTTTAAATGTTTTTAGGAAAATTCATAATTGTTTTTGAAAACACATCGTAAACCACCCTACAAGAAATGCACCCGCGGTTCACGACACGTTTATTTTCTTTAACATTATTTGAAATTAAAGTCGGGTCACATGAATTTTTTAGCCGGAGTTGGAAATTATATATCACAACTACGTCACGAGAACTGTTTCCGTAGCTATGATGATTTATTCAATTAACGCGCCTAAATCAAATTACGAGAATTTAAGATATTTTTATACATTAATTAAGATATTGATGCGAAGGACATAAACTATGTGATTCAATTGTATGAATGGCACACCTCGATTTTATTAAAGGGAAAGTATTCAACTACACGAACTACAAATATTCCAATTCAACAAACTAATTTTCAGATTAATCACAACCACGCCATGGGAACTATACCCGTAATGGTGATGTTTTTAATTACGTACCTAAAGAAAACTACAAGATTCATGCATTTTAACAAAAATAACTCAAATGTTAATGACAGTATGTGGATTACAATAGAAGCATTTAACATTGATACATATCTTTAAACTTCTGAAATGCTTGGCCCAAATTAAAGGCCTAGCGCGTTATTTAAAAGCACCAGCACTAAAACCGTTGGGCTTGAAGTCAAGCCCAAGAAAAATGAAAGAAACAAAAACTGGGCGTTCCCAAACCTAGCTTGGACCAAGCTACCACACTCAACTTGGATTGGGCCTAAATAGCTTCTTACTGACCTATAATAGAGGATACCTTCATTAATCTCCATGCCTGATGTATATGAAGAAATTACATGCTCATTAGGCCAATGGCAACAAAAAGTTATTTTTAATTAACTGATTAATAAGAAGTCAAATTGCAAAATAACAACCCCAAAAGGCAACGAATCAACAAAAAGGTTTTATTTATATGGAAGCCTGGCCAAATGAACAAAAGGAAGCATCTAACTACTTTCATGATATCTTAATTTTTACATCAACATCTATGCCTTAATTACATAGCTAGCAAATAAATTTGAATCTATTAACTCTTTCAGTATTAATGATTCATCACAATCATAACTAAATAAGGTAGGCAGATTCTGTTTTTAGGACCAACTGAACATCAAAATAAATAAAAGGTTCAAATCAAATCCTCTAAAATGGAACTCAGATACACATACAACTTCCCAACACATCATAATACAGTTCATACTTGGAAAGATCCATGCCAACAAGTTACACTTCCAAAGATCTTCACAGAATGAGTTCATACACCAAATGGGGTATCTAGTACAAATATTTTAAGCTGAACTCCAACATGCTGAAAGAAGGCATTGAAGAAAAAGAAACAGAACAAAAATAAAATTATAATATATTGGTCAATCCACATGCTCATATAACATTTGGGAATGATAACATCAAACAATCCAAAGGCTTCAAGTATATGACTCAATAGCCAATAAGTTGTTCATCAATACATACCTGTTACAGCAAAATTGATCAAAATAAATTTGAAAATTAGCTTAGAACAACAAGGAAATGATAGGTTCAGCAGCAAGTAACAACAATGAAAATCAACTTAAACAACCTCAAAAACCAGCCCCATTTCAGCTTAGAAGTCTAGAAAAATGCTCAGAAAATACCACTTCAAAAAAAAATTTCAAAGAAAGAAATCCAGCTCAAAACTATGGAAGAAAGAAGATTTTCTGCCATTCTTCTATTTTTTGTATTCTAATATCTACCCTAGAATTTAGAAAAATGAGCCTCTTAACGAAGGGCTTTAAGGGCAGCAGAGCTTGATTTTTTCTTTTACTGTCACCCTTACCTCCTTTTCTTTTTGTTCACTTTAGACCTTAATATTTAAGCCTAATTTTTCTAAAGACCCCCAGCTTTACGGAAAGGAATCTTTGTAACTAAAATTGGGCAGCTTTGGGACAGTTGTCCATATTCAGATATTTCCACACGCTCCTTTCACCAAGTCTAGGCAGTTGTATGCTTTCTAGAACCTTTCCGTTCAAATTTTGGGCTAATTGCCCTGGCCTAAGTCGTGGCCAAATGGATTCAAACAGGCCCAAGTGTAACACTTAACTCAGGCCTCGGTTGAATACTATTTTTATCATGACATCATCAGAATCCAGATATTCAACTAAAAGGGAAAAAGAAAATGGTGAAAATCAGAATCAAACTTTCAATTAACTAATTAGCTTATTTTAATTATCCTAAAACAAATAATCGAGATCATTCTAATTTACCTTAAATCAAATTGTAATTAAACAAGAACTTAAAACATGCTAACAATGATTTAACACAACTGCTTAATTAAAAATGAATGAAACCTGCTTGATAAGCATTCTAAACTACTATGCAAACAAAATCGATGGAGAAGAAGAGAAAGAAAGAAAGAAAAAATAGAAGAGGAAACAGAAGCAACATAAAAACAGAAGCAAAGAGTAGAGGTAAAGGATTTACCATTTGAATTTAACATAAATGACCGAAAAAATGAGGAGAAAGACTGGCCAAGCTTCAAAATGCTTCGAAAGGCTCAAAGTTGACCCAAATGGCTACTCTGGTCAAGCGTAACCTAGTTGGACAAAACTCCAGTCAAAACAAGCAGAAAACGCGAGAAAACCCCTAAAAACAGAAACTAGGTCAAACCCTATATCCGAAATTCGATGAGTTTCAAAGGATTTTACGGGAAATTATTGGGGCTTTTGGGTTTGCGAAGGCCTGGTTATTGCAGGGTTTGAACTTGTGGTCAATTGGGGTTTGCCACCGACCAGTGGGGTTTGGGAATTTGGGGGCGGTTAGGTTATCCAGGGTTTGTGAGAGACGAAATTGGTGGGAGTTCAAAATGGGAGGGAGAATGTCACGGCAGTCTTATATCAAATGGGAGGTTATTTCACATCCGTTCGATTAAATGAAATCGTTTCGATTGTAAGTTAAATTGGAAAAAAACACTCCATTATACCCTTTCGAGGGTAGAAAAAGGTGGTGTGACAGTTATCATCAAACTTGCCAAGATAGTGTTTCATTTTGTGCCCATTAACTCTAAGGATTTCACCATTTTTATTTTTCAATCAAGAGCACCAAATAAAGTTACATGCACCACCTCAAAAGAGCCACTCTATTTTGACTTGAGCTTTCCCGGAAACAGTCGTAAATGAGAATTGAAAAGAAGAACCAAATCACCTTCTTTGAATTATATGCTACGGGCATACTTGTCATGTAAGTACTTCATCTTGTCCTTATACAAGGACGAGCTGGAATAGGCATGGAACTAAACTCATCAAGTTCATTGAGTTGCTCTACTCGAAGATTTGCTGCAACATCTCTACATCCCATTCAAGATTTAACTTCTTCGAAGCCCAATTGGCCTTGTGCTCTAAATCAACTGAGAGATGACACGCTTTCCCAAATACCAACTGGTATGGAGATATACCAATTGGAGTCTTGTAAACAGTCCTGTAAGCCCACAAAGCACAATTCAGTTTCTTTGACCAGTAGCCTATTTGCATTGACAGCTTTTTACAATATGCTCTTAATCTCCTTGTTGGAGACCTCAACTTGCCCACTAGCCTGAGGATGGTAAGGGGTTGATACCTTGTTATTGGCACCATACTTTGTAAGCAATGTGTCAAGTGTCTTATTGCAGAAATAAGAACCCTCGTCTCTGATGATTGCTCTCGGAGTGCCAAACCTTATAAAAATATTTTTCTTTAAGAACGCCACAACACTTCGTGCCTCATTGTTAGGCAAAGCCACAGTCTCAACCCACTTGGAAACTTAATCCACGTCTACTAGAATGTACGTAGTGCCACATGAACTTACAAAAGGCCCCATGAAGTCAATGCCCCACATGTCAAATATGTCAACCTCAAGAATAGTGGTAAGAGGCATTTCATCCTTCTTTGAAATTCCTCCAGCTCTCTGACACTCATCACATCTCTTCACAATCTCACCCGCATCCTTATACAATGTAGGCCAATAAAATTCACAGCTAAGCACCTTTGAAGCAGTCCTCGCCCGACCATGATGACCATTGTAGGAAAAGGAATAACAAGCAACAAGAATACATCTCTGGCTCACACCATCATTGCAAATCTTGAACAAATAAGGCTCAGCCCAGTAGTAGTCTAAGCTATTCCGTTTAAGCTTCTTCCTTTGGTTAAAAGAGAGCTCACACAGAATAATGCCGGTCACAAGAAAGTTGGCAACATCAACAAACCATGGCATGCTATTCATAAATATGGAGAGAAGTTGCTCATCAGGGAATGAATCATTAATTTTGAGGCCATCATGATGCCTCCCCTCCTCCTCCAAGCGGGATAAGTGGTCCGCTACTTGGTTTTCATACCCTTTTCGATTAACATCTCAAGGTAAAAATCTTGAAGCAATAGAACCTATCTCATCAACCGAGCCTTAGAATCCTTCTTTGTTATCAAGTAGTGGAGTGCTGCATGGTCATTATGAACTATCACCTTGGCACCCATGATATAAGGCCTAAACTTCTCCATGGCTAGCAACTCTTTTTCCGTTACCGTGTAATTAACCTGGGCATCATTCATAGTTTTTATTGCATAATACACCAGGTGAAACATCTTGTTCACTCTTTGACCCAAGACGGCTCCTACTGTAACATCACTTGCATCGCACATGAGCTCAAAAGGTAAGCTCCAATTGGGTGCGGTAATAATGGGAGTAGTTGTAAGTTTGTATGCATTCATCATTAAACACGAACTTTGCATCCTTTACAATAATTTGCACAAAGGATTCACTACCTTAGAAAAGTCCTTGATGAACCTTCTCTAGAAACCCGCATGCCTAAGAAAACTCCTAACCCCGTTGATAGAAGTAGGAGGAGGAAGCTTTGAAATCACTTCAATCTTTGCCTTGTCCAACTCTATACCGTTCTTTGAGATCTTATGGACAAGGACAATACCCTCCTCGACCATGAAGTGGTATTTTCCCCAGTTGAGCACTAGATTTGTCTCTTCACATCGAGCGAAAACCTTATCAAGATTCTTCAAACACTCATCAAAAGAGTCACCCACAACACTAAAATCATCCACAAACACTTCCAAGAAGTCCTCCACCATGTCCGTAAAGATAGCCATCATACACTGCTTGAAGGCCGGTGCATTACACAAACCGAATGACATATGTGAAAATGCAAAATTCCTATACGAGCATGTGAATGTGGTTTTCTCTTGGTCTTACAAAGCAATCAAAATATGGTTGTAACCTGAGTACCCATCCAGAAAGCAGTAGAAGCACGCCCAGCAAGTCTATCCAACATTTGGTCAAGAAAGGGCAATAGAAAATGATCTTTGCGGGTCACTTTATTCAGCTTTCGGTAGTCCATGTACACACTCCACCCGGTGATATTCTTGGTGGGAATCAACTCATTTTGCTCATTGGTGACCACAGTCATACCACCCTTCTTCGAAACGTATTGCACCGGTGAAGTCTAAGAACTATTCGAGATGGGGTACACAACCCCTGCATCTAGCCACTTGATCACCTCCTTTTTGACAAACTCTTGCACAGCCTCGTTCAACCTCATTTGATGTTCCACGGAGGGCTTGGCATAATATTCAAGTATAATCTTGTGCATGAAAAAGGAGGGGCTTATTTCCCGAATATCAGCTAGCGTTCATCTAATATCCTTTTTCCTTATACGAAGAACCTCTAGTGTGGCATCTACCTGCATGTTAGTAAGACATAAAGAAAGAATAGCAGGTAAAGTTGAACAAGGGCACAAGAATTCATACATGAGGTGTGAAGGCAAAGGAGTCTACTCCAATATGGGAGGTTCCTCAATTGAGGGCTTTGTTGGTGGAGTCTTTCTATTCCCAAGATCCAAAGAAAGCTTACGGGGCTCATAAGAGTAAGAACCCATTCCTGCAAGGCATTGACACACTCCACAATACCTTCATTCTCATTCACATAATGTTTCAACAATACCTCTTCTAAAGGATCCTCCACATTGATCATGGCACTCGTGTCATCAACTATTACCTTTGTTACAAGACCCACAAAAGAACAAAATTAGGTACTATTTGGCTGCCTCATTGATTTGCACACATGAAAGATAACTTTTTCGTCACCCACCCAAAATGTGATCTCCCCTGCTTCCATATCAACCAATGCCTTCCCACTTTCTAGGAAAGGCCTTCCCAATATTATAGTCACCTCATAGTCAACTTCGCAGTCGAGAATCACAAAATCAGCTTGCAAAATAAACTCACTAACACTGACAAAAATATCATCAATAATACCAAGCGGCCTCTTCATTGTTCTATCCTCCATTTGCAATCTCATTGAAGTAACTCTCAATTGGCCGGTACCTAAAGTTTTGAAGACCATAATGCATCAAATTTATACTTACTCCAAAATCACACAAGGCCTTTGCAAAATCTGCACTCCTAATGGTACATGAATGGCAAAAGCACCGTGATCTTTAAGATTTGGAGCCATCGAGTTCACAATTGTGCTTACTTGATGAGTCATTTTGATGGTCTCACAATCTATAGATCTCTTTTTAGTCACCAAGTCTTTTCTAAACTTGGCGTAACCCGCCATTTGTTCAAGAGCTTCCACCAAAGGAACATTGATTGACAAGCTTTTCATCATCTCAATAAACTTCTTGAATTGGTTTTCATTCTTTTGCTTCACAAATCTTTAAGGGTAAGGTGGATAAGGCCTTGGAAAGGGATACTTAGCCTTGGGTGCTACCATTTCCGACATGTCTATCACGTGTTCCCTAGACGGGTTCACGTCATTTTAAGTCTCCACCTCATTGTCATGAATATCAATTCTCACTTCAACATTCAAATTCTCTTCACTCACTTGCTCATCAACTATTGGAACATCATCATTATACAATTCAACCTCATCACTCACAACTTCCTTTTGCTTAGAGGTACTTGCTTCACTACCTCTACCACTTCTTGTGATGACCGCCATTGTATGCACGATATTGTTCCCACCGTTCGGATTTACTATCGTATCACTAGGTAAAGCCCCCTTAGGGTGGGTGTTCAAAGATTGCAAAATCTGGCCAAGTCAACCTCCATGTTTCGGATAGAAGTATTATTGGATGCCAACTGGGCATAGGAGTCAGCATTCTTTTTCATCATTTTCTCAACATCATCTCAATCATTCCCATCTAATTGTTTGATGAGCTAGGACCTTGGGATGGAAATGGAGGTGGGTTGTTTGGTTGTTGATACATCGGAGGCCTTTAAAAGCCTTGCCATCGATTCCCTTGATTGCCATTATTCCAAACCCCTTGGTTGTTGTTGCCTCCTAATTTCTATTATTGCCACTCCAGTTGCCCTGGTTATTTTGGTTGCCTCTATTCTGATTGTTGTTCCCCAGTTGCTATTTCCTTGTTGGTTTTGATTCCCCCAATTTTCTTGGGATCTCCACTGTTGTTGTTATTTAGGAGCATTGCCCCTTTGTCCTTGGTAGTTGTTCATATACTAAACTTCTTCACTTTGTTTATCATACCCATCATCTTGGTTGAAACCACTACTACCCTGCTCATATTGATCCGAATTTCCTTGACTTTGTTGACCTCTTTGCCGCCTCTTGTTGACCAACATCTTTACCCTTCCACAACATTTACTTGTCTTGGCACTTGAACTTGTTGCAATTGAACTTTTGCCAACTGGTTCATTGTTGTGGTCAACTCCGCTATTGCTTGGCCATGCCATCTAGCTCTTTGTACAATGAATGATAGTGGAATAACCTTGTGGCACATTAGCTTGACTTTGCCAAGCTGAGGAAGTATCTGCCATCTCATCGAATATCTCAATCGCCTCAGCATAAGGTGTGTTCATATAATTTCCCCCTACTAGCTGGCTCACTACATACTAATTCGTCATGTTAATGCCACAATAGAATGTTTGCTGGACCATTGCTTCAGTCATATCGTTGTTCGTACATTCTTTCACCATTTTCGAATACCTCTTCTTGATTCATGAAGTCCTCCATTAGGTTCCTATTTAAAGGCCATGATCTCATTTCTCAAACTCGCCATATGCCCCGACGAGAAAAACTTATCTATAAACATGTCATTCAACTCATCCCAAATAGTGATGGAATGGTTGGGAAGTCATTCGAGCGAGTCCAAAGCTTTCCCTCTAAGTGAAGAAGGGAACAATCTTAATATCATTGCATCTTCCGACATATTAGTCTATTTACTTCCCCAACAGGTATCCACAAAGCCTTTTATAGGTTTATATGCATTCTGATGGGGAGCGCCTGTGAATTACCCTCGCTGCTCTAATAAAGTCAACATCACATTTGTAATCTAGAAATTTCTCGTCCCGATCGGGGGTGGGACAATTGTACTTGCATAACCTTTATTTGGAAGCACGAGGAGCATCTCTTGGAGGAACTGGGGGAGGGTCTGGAATATTGTCATTGGCCTGTGGCCCTTTCTTTGAGCTTGAGGTACTAGAGGGACCTCGTCTTCAGCATTATCACCTACCTCGTCCCTCGGTACATTTCCAATAGAATCATTGTTTGCCATGTTGTACCTGAATCGATTAACTCACACAAGTAGTAAAATAGAAGGAAAGAAAAACAAGACACAAAACTAGTTAGATAGATAGCCAAAACCATTTAGCTCCCCGGCAACGGCGCCAAAAAGTGATTAGTTCCAATCTTATACCACTATAAAATGGCAAGAGTGGTCGATGCAGCTTTTACCCGAGGGGTCAGGATCAATTTCCAAAGAGAGCTAATATTGGTTTAGAATTGGGTTTCTATCTAATCTAGCTATATGCGTTGAATAACTATGTGTGTTGTTCTTAACTGCACTTCCAATCATGCTTTGTTTGGTTTCTATTCTACTTTTAACACTAATGAAGGATAAAAATAATCTAAGTACAATATTTTTTGTAAGGGTTTTCTCAATTGGGAAAAGACACTAGAGAAGTGACTTACACCTAGGTGAGTATCTAAAGGGGTCTAAAACTTAGGGCAAACTTGTTATAATTGTGATCATGATATAACCATTGTACATAATTACTCACTCTATACCTCTCCACAGTTTGAGTGACTTTTCCCTAATTGGCTTTCTCAAGCCAAATTGGGTGTTCAAACAATGCAAGAAAAATTAGCTCAAGTCGTGCATTACTATCTCTAGGTTTAACCTTTTAATTAGGGCTATCAATCTATTGAAAGCACCCAAATTCCTTGTTAGCGTGAATTTCCTAGACTTAGTCTCTCTTTTTGAAGAAGAGTCTAAGTCAAATAGGCACGAATCAGTGTTTGCAACTACCAATTCAACAATTAAAGCATGAAACAAGCTAAATATCGTTAACCCATAACAATTAAGCCCTAAAATTGAAGACACATTAAATACGCATACTAGGGTTGGGTCACAATCCTAGCTAATGGGTTTAGCTCCTCATAATCAAGAAAGGAATCAAAGGAGAATATGAAATATAAGATATAAAAGATAATTACAAGAATAAAATCTAAGATTAATAATTAACAATGCTCTAAAATTAGTCTAAAAGGTAAAAAGCGGCTGTTCACGTGTTCCACAAAACAATAGATGCCCTAAAAATCTGAAAAAGAACTATTTATACATAGCAAAAAATTTCAAATAAAAATGCCCCTACGGAGGTTTCGTTGACAGTGTAAAATTGAGCGCCTTAGCGCTTGGACTTCCACGGCCGTGCAAAAGCAAGTGCGGACCATTTTTCTTCTCTTTTGATCTTGATCTAGACTTGATTCTGCTGGGAGCGGAAAATCAAACGCCTCAGCATAGTCTTCAACCGCGGCCGCAAAATATATTTGCGGACTGTGCTCCTCATTTGAGCCCGAATCTCCAGTCCTCTGATTCTAACTTTTTCCCTTAGCGGAATATGGACCACGATCGCATTAAGTAATTTCGCTGCCGCACATTTTCACAGTGGGCAACGATGTCTGTTGAGTCCATATGTGCCTTCTCTGAACCTAAATTTGCTGAGAGTGTGAATATGGTCGCCACAGCGGTTTAACTTCCGCGGCCGCACTATTTCTTTGTTGTCAGCACTTTAGCTTAGCTTTGAACTTGTGCAGGTTTCACTCCTTCATTAGCTGGTTATGACTTTCTTGCCTCATTTTGACCAAACACTGCAAACAAGCACAATAAGTTAGTTTACGGGAATACTTCTACACATTTTTTATCCAAAATCTAAGCAAAAAGGAGCATAAGACAGGCTAGAATCCCTAGTTATCATGTAGCAAACTATTTGAGGGCTTCGAGGCAAATTTTGGCGCATTCGAGGACGAACGTTTATTTTAAGAGGGGGAGGATGTAACAACTCGGCCGGTCATTTTGATAAATCAAGCTCCGTTTGGGGGTGTAAGGCCTGGAGAAACTTCATAATATGAGTATCGACAGGCGTGAATGGTTGAATTCAGTTAACAGATGATTCAGAATCAAAATGGGAGAAGGAATCTAGTTTTGGAAGCTTAAGCGATGATAATTTTGCCGGAATTGGACTTTGGAGTAAACGTCTCTGGAATGGGTTTTGGATGCAATTAATATCTTCTTATGGTGATTTTGGACTTAGGCGTGCGTCCGAATTTGGATTTGGAGGCCCATATGATAATTCAAGGCAAATCGGCGAAAGTTAAAAAAGTTCGAGTTTGAAAAATTGACAAGTTTGATCCATAGTTGACTTTTGTGCTATCGGGTTCAGAATTCAATTATGAGAGATGGAACAACTTTTTATTGTCATTTGGGACTTGTTTGAAAAATTTGGCGTCATTCCGGGTTGATTTGGTAGGTTTCGGCACTAGTTTTGAAAGTTGGAAGAATTGAAAGTTCTAAGATTGATTCATGGTGTGATTCATTGTTTCGACATTGTTTGACATTATTTGGTACCTCGCGCGAGCCTGTGTTAGGATATATGACTTGTTTAAATGTTTAGACGGGGTCCGGGGGGCCTCCGTTGTGCTTCGGACGAGTTCCGGATATTTTTCATGGTTTTGAACATGTCTGATTTCTGGTGTTTTTTGCACCTGTGACCTTGAAGCTCAGGTGCGGCTCCGCTTCTGCGTGAGCCTAATCGCATTTGTGATCTTTGAGGCTTGGAAGCTAGATCACTTCTGCGAGTGCTGGAACGCAGGTGTGTAACCGCTTCTACGGTTGATGCAACGCACCGACAAAGGATCCCCCACTGCTGCGCTCAAGTTATCAATTCTGTGGCGTCTCTGATGCGGCTAATTGTTTGCAGATGTGGACCTAGGCCTATAAGTGAAGTTCAAAAATGTGAATGTCAGCCCGCAAATGCGATAATGCAGATGCCCTTAAGCATCTGCATATGTGGAAATGCCGGGCAGAATCCTTTATACCAAGTGTTTGGCCAGTTTCATCATATTTTGAGCTTTGGACTTCGATTTTGGGAGCCCCTTTCGGGGGTTTTCAAGCAATTCGATTGAATAAGTGTTCTTCACCTAGAATCTAACTATTCCATTATTTTATCTTTATTTTCATCATTTAATTTGTGTTTTGAGTCGTGAAAAATATTGGGTTTTGAAGAAAGTTCTAAAAATGAAGAATCATGATTTGAAGGACCAAATGGTATCGGAATTTAATAATTTTTGTCTGATTGAACTCATATCGGAATGTATATTCATGTTTTTTAAAAATTTGTCGGGTTCCGAGGAGCGGGCCCAGGGGCCAACTTTTGGACTGATTTTTCAATTTTGTTAAAGATTGAGACTTTATGATCCGGGATGGTTTCTTATGTGTTTTATTTGTGCTTTGAAGTTAATTTGGTTGGATTTGAGCCGTACAAAGGTCCTTTCAATCGAGAAGTGCATTTTTGAGTATCGGTTTGTCGCCTTTGAGGTAAGTATCTTGCCTAACCTTGTGTGGGGGACTTCCCCTTAGGATTTGAGTCTTTATGTTGACTGTAGTTCTTGTACGTGAGGTGATGAGAGTGTACTCGGACTTATTTGTGGAAAATTGGCTTTTTAGGGTTCTTAGGTCCTTATATTCACTATGTATGAAGTTATTCTTGATATGACAGAGTTTCCTATTTACTAGTTTCGCCTCTACATGATTAATTGGAATTAATTGATTCATGATTCACTCTTATTGCGTAATTGACTCCTATTTTATTTAACTCAAGAATTTCGCCTCTCATATTATCATGCTATCTTTTCATAATCACTTGTCTTATTTAAGAATTAGTATTATCCCTCCTAAAATTGTTTAGTCTTAAGTGAAGCTAAGATGACCTTTCCCAAATTGAATTGACGAATATCCTCGTAACTTTCTAACCTTTTAAGGATTTTAGATAACTTATATCTTTGTTGACTTGCCTTAATATGGGACTACTGGACTCCTGATAATTTCCTTGTTATTGACTTGTATATTGTGGGATCGTTGCTGCATGTTAGTTTTCCCTTTGTTGAATTGTTCCCTTTATGCGAACATTCTTTTTTGTGGTTATTCATTGTGAGATGGTTCTGTTGTTTCTCTGTGGTTTATTTAGTTGATTTACTTGTCATACCATATATTATTGTCATTGTTGTTGTCAAACGTGTTGTGGTGATGTACAAGTATTTTGTTGTGCTATAACTATTATTTCTGTTGGTTACGCTGCATATTTACTTTGGGACTAAGGAACGGTATTCCGGGAGATCCCCCTTGCATGTTTACTTTGGGACTACGGAATGGTATCTCGGGAGATGCCCCTGCACATTTATGTTTGGGACTTTGGGACGGTATCCCGGGAGATCTCCTGTACTGGATATTTACTTTGGGACTACAGAATGGTATTCCGAGAGATCCCCCTGCACATTTATGATTTGGACTACGGACGGTATCCCGCGAGATCCTCTATACATTTATGTTTAGGACTACGGGATGGTATCGTGGGACATCCCCTGTTATTGTCACTTTGTTCCGAGCTATTGTTTTCATTGATCCTATCCCTAAGTAACAATATATGTGCTACCCATTCTTGTCCTTATGCTTACTAGCTGGTGTGAACTATGTTAGGACACTTGCACAAGCATACACATGACTAAGCACCTTTATTGGAGACACCTTGAGATTGTTGGGTATAGGCGCACACCCTTGTTTATTTGCCTTCCATATGAGAATGACTCTTTTGGGTAAGTGAGTTGTTAGTATGATTATGAGGTGTGATGAGAGCAGGGGATACCAAGTGTTACGGTTCAGGTATTGAGACCCGTATTTTATGATTATGAGATGAGGTGTCACAGAGTGACTTATATTCGAAGGATATTTATTTGAAAAGGTTATATTCGGAAGTATTCATTCTTAGAGAACTATTTTGGAAAAATATTTACTTGAGGGAATTATATTTCAAAATTTTTTATCAGCTGAAAGATTTGACTAATTGATTGAAGTCATTGGCTATGACCTAATGAGAAAAGCTATCGTAGTTGCTGAGTTATGACTTGTCCTTACTATATTTGTGATTTCGAATTTGTATTGTAT
Organism: Nicotiana glauca; assembly: GCA_026770625.1. Taxonomy (NCBI): domain Eukaryota; kingdom Viridiplantae; phylum Streptophyta; class Magnoliopsida; order Solanales; family Solanaceae; genus Nicotiana; species Nicotiana glauca. Next base: position 69,139 of record MU699118.1, on the reverse strand, counting down.
TTTCGTTCACTTTCATGTGCTTTATTATGTTGCTCTGTTGTTACTTGCTATTTTCTTTCCTTATTGTAGTTATTGTATTGTTATTAATATTGCTTAGTCTTCGTATAGATATCATGCTCGGTTGTTTCTATAACTATACTTGTTATGATTATTAGACCATTTGGTGTCTTGACTGTTCCTCGTCACTACTCCATCGAGGTTAGTCTTGATACTTACAAGGCACCGTTGTGGTGTGCTCATGCTACACTTCCGCACACCTTTTTGTGTGTAGATCCAGGTATTGTTCGATCGTAGCTATGCAGATTCTTGTCGAGGAGACTCAATGTATCCCTGCTACTATTTTTGCAGGCTTCAGAGTCACCTTCCTATTTTATATTCACACTGTTGTACTTATTTCCATACGGTTATATTTAGAAGTTGTAGCGAAACTGTGTAGAGCCTATGACTTGTACTATCATATTTTGGGAATTTTAAGTTTGTAGAGATTTCTTCTTCAAGACTGTTAAATTTTATTTATTATTGTGGTATTTTAGTATGAGTTAGGCTTACCTAGTCCCTAAGACTAGGTGTCATCCCGATACCCAAACGGAGTGAAAGTTGGGTCGTGACACAAAGAGGCATGTAGTAACTGTTAATGAAGCGCATAAAATAGTTACTCTGGAAGAGAGTCAAAGATCATTAGGTGTAGTTGATACAGATAGGGAACCACTTACCATGCTCATAGGAAAGGGTCAAGATTTAAAAGGTAAAAGGCCAGGGATCATTTGTGAGCGTTGTGGATATAAATGTCATCTTAAGGAAAATTATTAAAATAATTGGCTATCCAGGTGATTTCAAAAGTAAAAGAAAATATCAGACTAGGTGGAAAAGTTTATACCAACAATGTTGCGATGACCCGATAGGTCATCTAGAGTTTTAAACCTTAATTTTATGTTTAATAACCTCAAATAGCTCATTTTATCTTTCCTCTATTTGCGTACGCAGCCCATATCCTTTTTGGAAGGCTTTTATGTGAAAAATTGATTAAAATGTGAATTCGTGCCATAAAATTCATTTGAGTTGACTTCGGTCAATGTTTTGAGAAAACAGAGCCGGATCCATATTTTCACAGTTCTGATGGGTCTACATCGTGGTTTAGGACTTGGACACATTCCCGAAATCGAATTTGGAGGTCCTTAGCTCGAGCTATCGCAATTTGTTGGAAATTTGAAGTTTAAAGGTCTAAAGAATTTATAAATTTGAACAAAATTTGACTTTGTTGCTACCAGATCTGGATTTTAGTTCTAGAACTTGCTATACGTTCGTTACTGTATTTATGACTTGTCTAAAAAATCTAGTGCAAAACAAAATTGAATTGATGTAGTTCGGATGACCGATTGTTAAAATGAATGATCTTATGTTTTATTGAAATTTTCATTTGTTTTGGTGTCTAATTCGTAGTTCTAGGTGTTATTTTGGTGTATTTATCGTGCGAGCAAGTTCGAATAATAGTTTTGGACTTGTGTTCATTTTTGGTTTGGAGCCCCGGGGGCTTGGGTGTGTTTTCAGTAGGCTACTGATGGTTTAAACTTAGAAAATTATTGTTTTCATTAGCTTCTGCTGTCATCTGGTGTCTTCTGCTTCGCGATCGCGAAGGTACTCCTACGATCACAAAGAGTAAACAGAGTTGGAGGTGGATATCCTTAATTGCGAACATGATAGCTGGGTCGCGAACACAGAGGGACTTACACTTCTCGAACGTAACCAGCTTCTCACGAACGTGTAGGGCTTGAGAGGGCCAGTGTGTCACTCTACGCGAACGCGAACGCGAGCCCAGGCTCATGAAAGCGAAGGTATGGGGGACTTAAACTACGCGAACGCGTAGAGTACCTCATGATTGCGTAAGCAAAATAGGCGGTGCTCTTCTCGAACGCGTCAGGTTTCTCGTAATTGTGATGAACACCTTACGCCAGTCATTTAAACATTTCAAAAATGGGATTTCACCCATTTTCACCATCTTTCCATTAGAGCTCGGCATAAAGGTGATTTTAATTATAAAATTCATCACCAATTCATATGTTAGTATCCTTTAACTCGTTTTCTTCCATTTCTAACATCACCCATTAATTTTCAGCCTTAAACTTTGTTCTTCCATGGTAGAAAACTATGAATTTAGGAAGAATTGGGGTTGTTTTTGCAAACTCGGATTTAGACCTCAATTTGGGGTCGGATTTTGAAACTAATTACATAATAGAGCTTGGGGGTGAATTGGTAAATGGGCTTTGGTCCGAATCTCGGGTTTTGACTATGCGGTCTCCGGGTTGACATTTTTTGACTTTTTGAGAAATGTGTAAAACTCCTAACTTTATATATTGAAATTGATTCCCTTAACATTATTTGACATAATCGAGTCGATTTTGGTTAGAGACGAATGGTTTGGAGGCGGATTCTAGAGGAAAAGCCCCGGTAGAGCTTTGAGTTGACGGCGGAGTGAGGTAAATATCATGGTTAACCTTGACTTAAGGGATTATCGCTTCTTGCCTATTTTCTACGTGTTTATATGTGTGGGTATTTTCTTGTAATTTATTGCCTTCTTTAATTATGATATCCATGCTTAGATTATTTTATTTCTTAATTGATCGTTCTTTCCGCATTTGTGAATTTTATTGTGATGGTTGAGTATATTTGGAAGTTGAGGTTTAGCATCGTGGAACCATTATAGACGTAAGGTTTATTCTTGCATTATTTGTCTCCCAAATTTTTTTATTCTTTATTACATGGTAAGGGAGAGTGTTGAAGCATGAAGGGCGATGTCATGCCGTTTATTGCTTCATTATTTATTAATACATAGTGAAGAAGAGAGTAAAAGCACGAAGAGTGACGCCGTTGAATGTTTATTGTTTCATGGAGGTTGAGATTAAAAGCACGAAGGGAGATGTTGTGCCATATTTATCTTTTCATAGTGAGGTTGAGAGTAAAAACACTATGGATGATGTCATGCCATCTTTATTCATTTTGTTTATCCATTTTCATTGGTTGATAATTTATTTGACTATCTTATGTGTCATTCATGTTGTAGCTATCGTATCTTGTTTACCCTTTACGAATGTCCCCTCCCAATCTTACATATTAAACCTTTATTTGTTATTATGTTTCACATATATCTACGTTTGTGTAGGTTAAATTACTTGAGTGTCTTTTCATAGCCTTGTCACTACCTTGTCAAGGTTAGGTTTGGCACTTACGGAGTACATTGGGTTTGTCGTACTCATACTACACTCTGCACTTCTTGTGTGGATTTTGTTACTGGTCCTAGCTGTACGCGAGGCGCATCAGCTCAGATTATCACATTTGGAGACTCGAGGTAGATCTGCTGGCATCCGTAGACCTTGAAGTCCCTTTCCTCTTTCCTCATTTACTATTTATTTCATTCAAAATAGTTGTATTTATTTATATTGTATTTGTAGTACTTCTAGTAGCTCGTGCACTTGTGACTCCTGATCCAGGATTGTACTTAGATATTTTTGTTATTTTACCTTTTCTCACATCATTCTAGTTTTGTTTTAGTTTTAATGAGTTCAAATTACTTGAATTGATGAAAATGGCATCTAATTGACTCTAACGTTAGCTTGCCTAGCGAGTGAGATGTTGGGCATCATCACGACCCCGAAGGTGGAAATTCCGAATTATGAAAAGTTGGTATTAGAGCACTAGGTTGCCTAGGTATCACGAGTCATGAGCATGATTAGTTGATTCTAGAGGATCGGTACAGAGACGTCTGTACTTATCTTATAGAGGCTATGGAGTTTAGGAAATATTTCACTTCTATTCTTCTATGTCGTGCGATTTTATTCTATCATTGATGATTGAACTCTTCAATTCTCATTCTCTTATAGATGACAAGAACATGTTCTGCATCTACAGCTGGACAATAGCTGGAACCAGTAGAGGCAGCTCCTACTAGGGGCAGAGGTTGAGGTCGAGGTCGTGCTAGAGGCCGAGGCCAAGGCAGAGCTTAGCCTAGAATCGAGTAGCAGCACCAGCAGTGGAGCCTCGGGTAAATTTTGATGAGGAGGTTCTAGCTCAGACCGTACTATTGGACCAGCTCAGGTCCCGGAAGGGGTTCATCCACACTTAAATACTTTAGGATGCTCTAGTCCGTTTGGTTGGCCTTATGGAGAGTGTGACCCAGGCCAGTACATTTTTGGTGGCTCCAGCCATCTTTCAGGCTGGGGGAGGAGCACAGAATCCCACTACTCACACTCCAGAGCAGATGGCTCCCTAGTATCAGACTTCAGCAGCCCTAACAGTTGGGGTAGTTTAGCCGGTTGTTGCGGCACATGCTAGAGATAAGCCCACCATGTATTCTAAGGATTTATTGAGATTGGAAAAGTTTACTAAGATCTTTCTAGTTCACTTCAGTGGTGCACCTTCTGAGGATCCACATGATTTTCTTGACCACTGCCATGAGGTGTTGCGAAACATAGTATAGTTGAGACCAACAAGGTCGATTTTGCTGTGTTTTAGATGGCGGGTTCCACTAAGAGATGGTGGAGAGATTATATATTTACCAGACTATATGGGTTGCTTGCACTTCCACCCTATCATACTGATAGAGAATTACGCAGGTAGTTTGAGTGCCTCTAGCAGGGCAATCACTGTTACTCAGTACCGGACTTGTTTCATGGATCAAGCTCTTCATTCCATTATATTGCTTCCCACTGAGAGGGATAAGGTGAGGAGATATATTGATGGACTCACTTACACTATCAAGCTAAATATGGCAAAGGAGATCGGGGGTGATATTTTCTTTTAGATGGCTGCAAATGTTGCTAGGCGGATTGAGATAGTTCTTGCTCAGGAGAGGGGGAAAGGGTCTGATACGAGGCCTCGTCATTTCGATGGGTTCAGTGCTGCCTCGTCTGGAGGCAAGGGTACTTTTGGTAGAGGCTATCTTCCTAGGCCATTCCAATCAGTGCTCTAGGCATCTCATAGTGCGTCCGGTAGTCGCGGCCCTTATGTGTCTCATCCTAACCAGCTAGCCTATGCTGCACCACCAGCTCCTATTAGTGCACCTCTGCTCTAGAGTTTTAGTGTGGTTATCCAGGTCGACATGATTAGTTCCAGGATCAGCACTCATAGTAGTTGATGGCTTGTTATACTTGTGGTCATCTGATGCACATTACTAGATTTTGCATAAGGGCATCGAGCAACACACAACAATAGGGTTCTCGTGCCATGGTTCCGGCAATGTTGGCTTAACCACCCGTTCAACCAGCTAAAGGTAGGTTCAGGTAGCCAGAGGTGGAGGTCAAGCCGCTAGAGGTGGGGGACAGGCCGTTAAAGGAGGAGGCCGCTAGATGTGGTTTAAAATGGTAGGTCCCAACCTCGATGCCATGCTTTCCCTGCTTGACCTGAGGCTGAGTCATCTAACACTATTATCATAGGTATTGTTCCATTTTCCATGGAGATACTCCAGTTTTATTTGATCCGAGCTCTACTTATTACTACGTGTCCTCCTATTTTGCTTCATAACTAGTTGTGCCTTGTGATTCTTTGAGGCTCTTGTGTATGTGTCGACACCTGTGAGTACATTCTATTGTAGTAGATCTTGTCTATCACTCGTTAGGTTACTATTGAGAGTCTTGATACAAGCGTAAATCTCATTCCCTTGATATGGTAGATTTTGATGTCATCTTGGGTATGGATTGGATGTCACCTTATCATGGTATATTCAATTATCATGCCAAATTGGTGACATTAGCCTTGCCATGGTTGCCTCGATTAGAGTGGAGGGGGATTCCTGGCCAATTGGATAGTTTGAACCGAGAGAGGCTCGGTTGTTGGGTACAGATTTGGTATCGGATGCCTTGGATAAGTTCAAGATTATTCAGGATCGACCTCGCATAGCTCAGTCTAGGAAAAAAAGTTATGCTGACTGTAAAGTTCGTGATGTTGCAATCATGGTGGGGGAGAGGGTGTTGCTTCGGGTTTCATTCATAAAGGGTGTGGAGAGGTTCGGAAAGAAGGTTAAGCCTTAGGTGCATGATTTCTCCCAAATTCACACCACTAATTGGGATTGTGAAGCAGTCGATGCAATTATAATTACCCAGCATGAGAGAAATCATGTGGTGATTGCTTTATTAGATTAGGTATATATCTAGACTAAGTGTATGATGTGCCCAAAATGCACTTCCACATGTTTGGTTGTTTCTTCTACTTCTAATGATTATGCTAAAGTTTGCAAATGAAAAGCTAGAGAACAATATTTTTGGTGTTGTTGTTTTTCAAGTTTATAGAAGATCTATGGTTGTGACTTCCACCTAGGTGGTCACCTAACAGATTTTAGTCTCTAGGGAAAGTTTAATTGGTCGGGGTCGTAATAAAGCAATCACACACAATTACCCACTTAATACCTCTCGGTAGTTAGAGTGGTTTTTACCAATTTGGCTTTCTCAAGTCTAAATGGGTAATGCACAAACCAAGTGATAGATGCTCAAGTCGGGTCTTACTATCTCTAGATTCAGCCGTTTAATTGGGGCTATCAATTTCTTGAGTTCACCCCAAATCTTTCTTAGCCAAGCATCCTAGACTTAGTCTCTCTTTCTCAAGTAGATTCTACATCATTTAGGCATGAATCAATGCTTGCAACAATTAGTTCTTAAATTCAAGCAAGAACATATCACTCACCCAATCACAACAAACCCTAAATTAAACACCCATTAAATAACCATACTAGGATTGGGTTACAACCCTAAATAAGAAATTAGCTACTCATAGAGAAAATTAAAGAAACTAAACAAGAAAATAAGATTAAACTCATAATAGATGATAAAAGAAAGAAAATCCAATGTTAAAATGATAAATTGTCACAAAGTTACCTAAAGTAGTAAAGGAAAAATGGCTATCTGCTTTCTGGTGTTCAAAACTTACCCTAATTTTGACAAAAAGACTATTTATACACAGCTGAAATTATCGGACAAGTGTGGGTTATGCGGCCACACAATTCTATGTACGGTCCACACTTTGATGTTGTCTAGATAGGATGGACTTCTGCGGCCGCACAATTCTATGTTGCGGCCGCACTTTTTTAGATTCTGCGTATTGCAAATTTATGAGCGCGGCCGCACTCTTGAGCTCGAGCTTTGACATGAGAGACTTCTTTGGACCTCACATTTTTGAGTGCGACCGCACTTTTGATTTTGCGGCCACACAATAATGGTGCGGATTGCACTTATTCATGGATCAATATCATATCTCTCTGAGCCTCATCTTTTGCGGCTACACAATAATTGTGCGCTCTGCACTTTGCAAAGAAAATCTATCAGAGGCCTCTTCATGCTCTATAGCCGCACACAGTATTGTGCGGTCCGCACTTTGCTATTTTTTTCTTTGTTTTAGTCCTTGTCCAAAAATACTCCTTCTTGAGTTTATTTTCCAAAAATCATGCAAGTAAAAGGGTGAAAACAAATGGCCTATAAGCTCGCATTGCCACCTAGTTTATCTGCAGTCCATCCGGTGTTGCATGTGTTCATGCTCTGGAAGTATCACGGTGATCCATCTCATGTGTAAGATTTCAGCTCAGTCTAGTTGGACAAGGATTTGATTTATGAGGAAGAGCCGGTGGCTATTCTAGCCCGGTAGGTCTGACAGTTGAGGTCAAGTAGTTATTTTTCAGTTCGAGTTCAGTGGAGAGGTCGGCCGTTTGAGGCGGCCACATGGGAGTTAGAATCGGACATGCGGAGTAGATATCCACACCTTTTCACTTGTCCAGGTACTTTTCTATGTCCATTCGAGGATGAATGTTTGTTTTAAAGGTGGAGAATTTAATGAACCGATAAGTCATCTAGAGTTTTAACCCTTAATCCTATGTTTAAAAACCTCAAATAGCTCCTTTTAGCCTTTCTCAATTTGCATGCGCAGTCCGCATCCTTTTTTAGAAGGCTTTTATGTGGAAAATTGATTCAAATATTAATTCGTTCCTTAAAATTCATATCAGTTGACCTCGGTCAACGTTTTGAGTAAACAGACCCGGATCCATGTCCTGACGGTCTTGGGAGCTCCATATCATGATTTGGGACCTGGGCGTATGCCCGAAATCGAATTCTGTGCTCCCTAGATCAAGTGATCGCAATTTGATGAAAATTTGAAGTTTAAAGGTTTAAAAATTTATAAATTTCACAGAGTTTGACTTTATTGCTACCGGGTTTGGATTTTGGTTCCCGAACTTGGTATACATTCATTACTATATTTATGACTTGTCTAATAATTTTGGTACAAAGTAGAGTTGAATTGACGTGGTTCGGACATTCGGTTGTTAAAAGGAATGTTCTTAAGTTTTATTTAAAATTTCATTTTTTTGGTGTCCGATTCATAGTTCTAGGTGTTATTTTGGTGTTTTGGACTTGTGTGCATGTTTGGTTTGGAGCCCCAAGGGCTCGAGTGAGATTCGAGTAGGCTACAGACTGTTGTCATCTGGTGTCTTCTTCTTCGCGATATAAAAGGTACTCCCACGATCGCGAAGAGTAAATAGGGCTAGGGTTGGACTTCCTTAATCCTGAATGTAGAGCAATAAGGGACTTAACCTTCACGAACATGACCTACTCCTCACTAACACGTAGGGCTTTGGACCTGGGGAAGGGGCCAGTATGACATGAACATAAGCCCAGACTCGCGAATGCGGAGGTGTGGGGGGTGGGGGGCTAAACCTACGCGAAGACGTAGAGTACCTCATGATTGCATAAGCCAAATAGGCAGTGCTCTTCACTAATGTTTTAGGTTTCTTGCGATCGTGATGAACACCTGGCGCCAAGTCATTTAAATATTTCAGAAATGGGATTCCACCCATTTTTCACCATCTTTCCATTAGAGCTCGACATAGAGGAAATTTTGAAGAGAAAATCCATCACCAATTCATATGTTAGTATACTTTAACTCATTTTCTTCCGTTACTAACATCACCCATTAATTTCGAGCCTTAATCTTTGTTCTTCCATGGTCGAAAACTAGGGATTTAGGAAGAATTGGTTTTTTTTTTGCAAATTCGGGATTTAGACCTCAGTCGGATTTCGAAACTTATTACATAATTGGGCTTGGGATAATGGGTAAATGAGTTTTGGTCCGAATCTCGAGTTTTGACCATGCGGGCCCGGGATTAAAATTCATTCCATTAGCATTATTTTACGTAATCGAGTCAATTTTGGTTAGATAAGAATGGTTTGGAGGCGGATTCCTGCAAAGTGAGGTAAATGTCGTGGTTAATCTTGACTTGAGGGATTAGAACTTTTAGCTAGTTGCTTATTTGATACATGTTTAAATGTACGGGTATGACGTATATGTGAGGTGACGAGTACTTATGCGTTATTGTTGGGTTAAAGCATGCAGGTGGGACTATTTTCTTGTAATTTTTTGCCTTCTTTACTTATGATATCCATGCTTAGATTATTTTATCTCTTAATTGATCGTTCTTTCCGCATTTATGAATTTGATTGTGATGATTGAGTATATTTGGAAGTTGAGATTTAACATCGTGGAACCATTATAGACGTAAGGTTTATTATTGCATTATCTATCTCCCAAATTTTTTTATTCATTATTACATGCTAATGGAGAGTGTTGAATTACGAAGGGTGATGACGTGCCGTTTATTGATTCATTATTAATTAATACATAGTGAGGAAGAGTGTAAAAATACGAAGGGTGATGTCGTTCCATATTTATTATTCCATTTGCGACTGCAAACCAAGAAGGAAAATAAAGCAGAGCTTTCAGCAATGTACAGAGTGCAAATGAATTGTGCAACTACAGGAATGGGCTAAGGGTCAAAGATCAGAGAGTATGCAAAAAGACCAAGCCCGAAAGCCTTTGTGAATTAGGGAGCGCACAAGAATTGTGCAGCCGCAGAAGATAGCCTTATGGGTGCAGTCTAGAAATGTGCAGCCGCAGAAGATTTCCGCGCGGCCGTAGTTCAGAAATGTGTGGTCATAGAACTCCACTTCCTGCCAGATGAAGAAATCTATGGATCGCACATGAAATTGTGCGGACGCAGAACCTCTAGAGGGGAATTTTCGTCCCAGATTTTCATCCATGTTTAAATAGACGAGTTTCACAAAATTAGGTCATGTTTTGAACATCTGAAGCTGTTGTAGCTATTTTTCTTTACTAATTTAGGAAGTTTTATATTATTTTTGTGTATTTACATTAGATTTCATCATTTTAATCTTCCATTATGAGTTTAATTAGTTTTTTTCCTTATTTTCTTTGAATCCCATCATGAGTATCTAGACTTTTACTAGGGTTATGACCCGACCCTAGTGTGTAAACCTTGTGGGTATCTAATTTAGGGCGTGTTTATGATTACGTGTTGATTATTTAGCTTAATTCATGCTTTAATGGCATAATTAATGGTTGCAAATATTAATTCATGCCTATTTGACTTATTCACTACTTGAGAAAGAGAGACCTAGTTTAGGATAACTTAGCTAACAAGGAATTTGATCAATTGAGAGATTGATTAACCCAATTAAAAGGTTTAACCTAGATATAGTAATAACCCAACTTGAGCTCTTATCAATTATTTTGAGTGATACCCATTTGGTCTTGAGAAAGCCAAATTGGGCAAAACCACTCTCTGAGGTATTGAATGGGTAACGTAGGGTTGAGTGCTATAATACACCTCAATAAACAAAATAAGCATTAATGTCTTTATCCAATTAGGAAAACACCTAGGTTATGGTCACAACCCTAGGTCTTTTATCCCTTTAGAAAAATCGTAAAAATATTTATCCCTAGTCTATATTATTTATCATGCAATCATTAGATTAACAGTAGAAATAGAAAGCAAAACCTTGTTGTGGAAGCAATCTAGATAGTCCAATTGCTCATTTAAAATATATACCCCTAACTCCTATCCTAACTCCCAGTGGATTCTTCCCCGACTCCTAGTTGGGTATTAATTATTGTATACGACCATTTGATATCTCTATTGAGGTGTGTTTTGGATGTGATCAATTTTTAGCACCATTGACGGGGAATTAAAAACGGTGTTAGCTATATATTTCGGTGTGTTTGTGGAATATCTTCTTTTTCTCCGGTGTTACTAACTTGTTTGAGAAATTGTAGGTACAACTATGGTGAATAATGAGCTAAAAAATTTTCCTTTAGGGGATATGGACGTCGAGGATGAGCAAGTTGATGAGGTTCCTCTTGATTCTCAAGCCAATAGAAGAGGCTGAGTGCCTTATGGTAATGTCCCCGCTCCACCCCCACCCCCACCACGAACAGCTCAACACCATGTGCTACCCAATGAAGGATATGCTAGTGCTATAGTCCCTCGCCATATGGCGAGGGGGGCAGCATTCAAATCACCAATGTGATGCTCTCTTTGCTAGAGCAACGAGGTTTCTTCAGTAGTGCTCCAAGTCAGAATGCGTACAACATTTGAAGGTGTTGTTGGACACTTGTTGGGGGAGAAAACAAACAAATTTCTCCGAGGATGCATTGAGGCAAAGGCTTGTTCCCTTCTCTCTATGGGGAAAATTTTTTGGATTGGTTGGAACATTTGCCGAACTATTCCACTTACACTTGGGATGAGTTGGCGAAAAATTTTATTTCTAAATTCTTCTCTATGGGGCACATGGCTACACATCCGAATGAGATTTTGGCATTCAAGCAAGAGCCGAATTGTCATGACCCGGAAGTCCCACCTTCGTGAGTCTTTAACAACAAAATCCTCTTTAACAATTATTGGTAATAATATAAAAGCAGCGAAATTAATTAAGTAAGCGGAAGTCTTAAATTAAAGAAAAACTTATTAAAAATGCGGAAAAATTAAACAAAACCCTCTACCCAAGACCGGTATCACAACACTCATGAACCACTAAGAGTACTAAATACAATGTCTGAAAGAAATATAACTGTTTGTCTCGAGTACAAGGAGATAACAGACTAAAATAAAGGATATAGGAGACACCGGGCCTACGGATACCTGTAAGGCTATCTCGGTGTCTCGCTGGACTGAAGGCTGACTCCTATGTTACTGCTGCTACTATCCAGAACCTGGATCTATGCAAAAAAGCATAGAGTATAGTATCAGTAAAATTGACCCCATGTGTTGGTAAGTGTCTGGCCTAACCCCGGTGAGGTAGTGACGAGGCTAGGACTAGACTCCAGATAAACCTGTGCAGATATATATACAAGTACAATGGAGAAACAGCAAGAATAAACAATTTAAGCTGGGGGAGGGGGCATTCTTTAGGGGCAACATGTAGGAATAAAATATCAAGAATAAAAGAGCGTACATCTACAGTTTAGCTTCTAGCACAAAAATAAAGAGATAAGGCAACTTTCATATTCAATTCATTTTGTTGCAGGCGTGCAACCCGCTCTCATTTCAATATCACTTGTGGCAGGCGTATCACCCGATCCTTTTCAATATCACTTATGGTAGACGTACCACCCGTTCTCTTTTCATATCACTTGTGGTAGGCGTACCACCCACTCCCACTTACTTCCAACACAATACAAAATACAATCCCGGCAAGGGAACAATCAAAATAATAACTTCCTGGCAAGGGAAACAATAACAACAAGTCAAATATCCCGACAAGGGAGAGCCAGCTATAACCAGTCCTATTCAACTTCTAATTGGCATTATTAATACCAATATTCAGTCACAAATTTCATAGGATCAAATAAGGATACACAATTATCAATTTAAGACCCACGGTCATGCTTGACACCAACGTATGGATACTCATCACCATGCCCATACGTCGTACTCGACACAAAACAAGTAGCAATTATGACTCGACTCCTAATCCCTCAAGCTAGGGTTAAACCAAACACTTAAATGCATTCCGACACCTATCCAAAACTCACCCGAGCCCTCGGGGCTCCAAATTAAATATGCACACAACCTCAAAAATATCTTACGGACTTATTCGCACGATCACATCACCCAAATAACATCATAAACATCGAATTAAGCCTCAAAATCCATGATTTCTTCCAAATTTTCATAAAACATCAAATTTTCATACAACATCAAATTTCCATTTTAAGTCCGAAACACATCAAACGACGTCCGTTTTCAACCAAACTTTATTGAAAGTGCTTAAATCATATATAAGACTTGTACCGGGTGCCGAAACCAAAATACGAACCCGATACCATAGTCTTCTAATCAAATTTCATTTCTAATTTCTTTAATTATTTCCAGAAAAAAATTTCATACAAAAATTCATTTCTCGGGCTTGGGACCTCGGAATTCGATTCCGGGCATACGCCCAAGTCTCATATTTTCCTACGGACCCTTCGGGACTGTCAAATCACAGGTCCGGTTCCGTTTACCCAAAATATTGACCGAAGTCAAATTTATTCATTTTAATATCAAAATTTAGCCTTTTTCTCACATAATTCATATTTAAGCTTTCCGACTACGCGCCCGGACTGCGCACGTAAATCAAGGCAACCCTAAATGAGGTTTTCAAGGCCTCGAAAGCATAAAATGAATAAGAAAACAAGTGATGACCCTTTGGGTTGTCACATTCTCCACCTCTAAAACAACTGTTCGTCCTCGAACGGATAGAAGAAAGAAGTACCTGCATCGGGAAAAAGATGAGGATAACGACTCCGCATATCAGACTCGGACTCCCAGGTCGATGCCTCAGGAAGCTGGCCTCTCTTCTGAACACGAACAGAAGGAAAGCTCTTGGATCTCAACTGACGAACCTGCCGGCCCAAAAGAGCTACTGGCTCCTCCTCGTAAGACAAGTCCTTGTCCAAGTGGACAGTGCTGAAATATAACACATGGGATGGATCGTCGTGATACCTCCGAAGCATGGATACATGAAAAACTAGATGCACGGCTGATAAGCTGGGCGGCAACACAAGCCTATAAGCCAACTCTCCCACTCGATCAAGAATCTCAAACAAACCAAGTGAATCTAGGGCTAAGCTTGCCCTTCTTCCCAAATCTCATCACGCCCTTCATAGGTGACACTTAGAGTAATACCTGCTCACCAACTATGAAAGCTACATCTCGAACCTTACGATCTGTATAGCTCTTTTGCCTGGACTGAGCTGAATGAAGCCTGTCCTGAATGATCCTGACCTTGTCCAAAGCCTCCTGAACCAAATCAATACCCAGCAACCGACCCTTTTCTGGCTCAAACCATCCAACCAGCGACCGACACCGCCGACCATATAAAGCCTCATAAGGAGCCATGTGGATGCTCGACTGGTAGCTGTTGTTGTAGGAAAACACCGCTAAAGGAAAGAACTAATCCCACGAACCTCCAAAGTCAATAACACAAGCTCGAAGCATATCCTCTAGAATCTGAATAATCCGCTCGGACTGGCCGTCCGTCTGGGGATGAAATGTTGTGCTCAAATTGACCTGTATGCCCAACTCTCGCTGCATCGCTCTCTAGAAGCGCGAGGTAAACTGCGTACCCCGATCCAAAATGATATACATGGGCACACCATGAAGACGAACAATCTCCCGAATATAGATCTCAGCAAACCTCTCAGAATAGGAGACTGCCACAAGAATGAAATGTGCTGACTTGGTCAGCCTATCAACAATAACCCATATCGCATTGAACTTCTTCCGAGTCAGCGGAAGTCCATTAACGAAGTCCATAGTGATCCGCTCCCACTTCTACTCGGGAAGCTCAATCCTCTGAAATAAACCACCAGGACTCTGATGCTCATACTTAACCTGCTGACAATTCAAACACCGATCCACATATGCAACAATATCCTTCTTCATTCTACACCACCAATAATGTTGCCGCAAATCCTGATACATCTTCGCGGCGCCCGGATGAATAGAGTACCGAGAAATATGGGCCTCCTCTAAAATCAACTCTCAAAGCCCATCCACATTGGGCACAAAAACTCACCCCTCCAATCTCAAAACTCCATCCGCATCCAAGGTAACCTGATAGGCACCTCCACGCAGCACCGTGCTCTAAGGACACACAAATGGGGATCATCAAACTGCCAATCACGGATACGCTCCAATAATGAAGAACGAGTGACCGTGCAATCTAACACACGACTGGGATCAAAAAGATCCTGTCTCACGAACTGATTGGCCAAAGCCTGAACATCCAAAGGAAGCGGCCTTTGACTGACCGGAACATAAGCAAGACTGCCCATACTGGCTGACTTCCTACTCAAGGCGTCGGCCACCATATTGGCCTTCCCTAGATGATATAAAATGGTGACATCATATCCTTCAACAACTCCAACCACCTCATCTGCCTCAAATTCAACTCCTTTTGCTTGAACAGGTACTGAAGACTCTTGTGATCAGTGAACACCTCAGACGCCATGCCATACAGATAATGCCTCCAAATCATCATTGCATGAACTATGGCTGCCAACTCTGAATAATGCATTGGATAGTTCTTCTCATGAATATTTAATTGCCTCGAAGCATAGGCAATGACCTTGCCATCCTGCATCAACACTGCACCAAGCCCAATATGAAAAGCATCATAATAGACTGTATACATCCCTAATCCTGTTGGCCAAACCAATACCAGTGTTGTGGTCAGAGCTGTCTTGAGCTTCTGAAAGCTCGCCTCGCACGCATCATACCACCTGAACTAGGCACCCTTCTGGGTCAACCTGTTCATCGGGGCTGTAATAGATGAAAATCCCTCCACGAGCCGTCGATAGTAGCCTGCCAACCCCAAGAAACTCTGAATCTCTGTAGCTGATGCTGGTCTAGGCTAGCTCTTGACTGCCTTAATTTTCTTTGGGTCCTCCTGAATACCCTCTACTGATACAACGTGGACTGGAAATGCAACTGAACCTAACAAGAATTCACATTTCGAGAACATAGCATATAACGTGGCTCAGAGTCTGAAGAACCACTCTAAGGTGCTGCTCGTGCTCCTCTTGGCTGGGGGAGTATATCAAAATATCATCAATAAAGACTATCATGAACACGTCCAAATAAGTCCTGAACACTCAGTTCATCAACTCCATAAACGTTGTTGGGGCATTGGTCAACCCAAATGACATGACCAAGAACTCATAATGCCTGTACCGAGTGTGAAAAGCAGTCTTAGGGACATCTGATGCCCTAATCCTCAACTGATGGTAGCCAGATCACAAGTCAATCTTGGAAAATACCCTGGCACCCTAAAGCTGGTCGAACAAATCATCAATCCTCGGCAGTGGATACTTATTCTTGATCGTTACCTTGTTCAATTACCGGTAATAAATACACATTCTCATTGACCCATCCTTCTTCTTGACAAATAACACCAGCGCACCCCAAGGTGAGACACTGGGAACACATCCGGATCCACTAGTGTGGTTTCCGGCCAAAACGTTTTTGTGGATTTGTACAATTAGTAAATAAACAACTATGGCTCAAACACAAGGGGATTTAAATTTAAATACACGGATGTTTGAAAAACAATTAGTGAAAAAGCTAGATTTTGGAAAGAATTACAATCTAACGATATTTGTGAATGTAAAGGGGTGTCCTAGGTTGGTTAGCCTATAGGATCGCATCAGTACAATGCACCGTAATCACTCCTTAGAAACGGGCTATGCGTGGCACTAGAGCACCGATCATCATATCCATTTCTACCCTTTCGTCCCTTTATTGTTCATGCAAAGCGAGTGTTGGTCATGGATTCCTATCATGTGCTGCTACCCATCCCTTCTTAATGGTCCTGGAGGGAGTTAGGATTTCTACCTATAGGTGGTTCTAGAAGGACCCCTAAGGTTTGAAAAGGGCAAAAATTCTAAGGCGACAATCAAAATATTTAGGACTTTCAACACATAAAGGGAGCAATTTAGAGGCTCGGAATTTCTTCCTCAAACAAACATGTAAGAAACAAAACACAAGCACAACTATGGTATTTATTGATAATATCTAGATGAATCTGTAGACAAACAACCTCTTTTAGACTCAGAAGTTATAACCCTAGCGGTTGCCTACAGGTCTTTTTTTAAGCTTGTTAGGATTAGAGAACATGAGCAATAGAGACAATTTCAAATATTAAATTGAAAAACACCATAAGGGGCTTGCCTATATCTAATGAGATTGGGGTAGTTTGAGAAAACTTGTTTCAGGAAATACTTAATACATAATAAAACCAATTCAGAAATGAACTAGATGTTATCAAGTTGACTTTTATAGAATAAGCTAGATTGAAAAGCAGAATTTCGATTATGGTTCCCTATAGGCATGATATCTAAGTGTAATACTGATTTTAACGGTTTGAAGGCGGAGAACCATACATAATAACTCATTATACCAGAATCTGAATTAAGTCCTATAGGCATGGAATCTATTATTAATATGATATTAAGACATGATTGTTTCAAACCTATAGGCATTGTTTCTAAACATGACAAAAAGCAGAAAAATATAGACATGATTTCTACTTAGTAAAGCATACAGATTGAAAAGTAAGGTCTTAGGAGCATGATTTCTACCCGAATTATCCCATAAAGCATGTATCTACCCACCCTTTTCACTAAATGCCCCAATATCTATTTACAAGTTATTACGGACCAATGAATAATTACATAAGTAAATAAAAATCAACAAGCTATTCTATAGGGAGCCTTCAATTAGGCCCTAATTCCTCAAAGCCTCCAATGACCTCATATGCCTCAATTCCATAGACAATGGCATAGTCTGGGTGTATCAAAGTTCCCTAAGGATCTCAAGGATCCCAGGCAATAGTTAAACCTAGACTTGGCAACCAAAATTGAACAAGTGTAGTGTGGAAGGGCCAGCCTCAGTATGCCAGAGTTCAGAGGGTTCTCAAGAGGACCCCAAGGCAGTACACATACAGGAGGGGGTAGAACTTATTAATCTAGGAGTAAAGTAAAAGTGTTTGACACAAGTTGAAAAGGTTTTTAGTAAAATATTGCATTACAAAGTCTGTTTGAAAGTAATTTAGTAAAACCATAGAGACTGTTTGAAAAGAGATTGCATAAATGAACAGAAGTCCTAACATAACCTTTAAGACAGGTTCATACACATCTAGTAGTCACAAAACCAAATAGGAGTCAAGGGTTTTGGGATTCATAGAACACTTAATTGCAAATACATAATCAAGCAAACGTTTGAGAATGTTCATAAACAAGAGGGGGGAGGGGGTAACACACTGATTCTAAAAGGAGAGAAGTTCATAATATGCTTAATAATGTAAAAAGATTAACTGCAGATTTCACAACAAAACCACAAATAAAAGCAAACTAGAAATAGAATGAACTGAAACAATAAAAGAATCATATTGTTGTTGGAACTTTGAATTGAAACTAGGACATACCAGTAAAGAGGATAGAAAACACAGTGAAAGAGCAGGAGAACCCAATGGTTACCCCTGGCTTGCAGCCGGCTAACTTAGAGCAGTAGCAACTAGTAAAGGAGAGCAGAAAGTTTTGAGTGTCTAAGAGAGTTTTGAACCAAGAGTTCGTGTGTTTGTGTTAATAAGATAGTGTGTATGTATAGTAGTTTGAAATTAGGTAAAATAAGGCAAGAATCATAATAGCATAGTAATTATGGAACCAAATACTAATCAGAATCAATCCAATGCAAGTACCCCTTTAATTAAGTGGTAATCAACCAACGGTAATAGGCCAAAAATGTTTCAGGAAAGAAATCAAGTAGAGCATCAGGAACAAAATAGATAATTAGGGGTCGGTACATAGGGATTCAATTAAGTAAATAGCTAATGAAGAATTAGTAAAATATTGGTTAACCAAATAAGGTAAGAAAACAAAATTAAGTTGCAGAATATGGAAATAATCGAAAATCATCATATAGTAAATCATGGAATCAAGGGATTCAAAATTACTAATTCAAGGAGAGGAACAAGTAAACAAATTTAAACAGGAAAATCGAAAGTTTGCAGGGAATTTTTCAAACCAAGCCAAGAAGCAAGCAGTTCAGAGTAGATCAAAGAGAGACTTTTAGCATATAAAAAGAGTGAAATTGGAATAACCAAACACAGGAAGCAAAGAGGCCAGTGTTGACCAGTCAAGATAAGAAAAAACATACAGAGGTGATATGAGCTAGGCATAAGAAACTCAGTAGAAACACATTCGAATCGAGATAGTTACGAAAACTCAAACTAGAACAGGCTAGTCACAGAATCAAATGAAGAAACATAGAAAAATTAGGGCTTTCAACATAGGCAAGTTGAAAAGGTAGTATACTCACTGAATCAGTTGAAATACGTGAGAAATAGAAATATAAACAATAAAAATCAGTTTAAACAAAGTTTTAAAAAGAGTTCCGAAAACCCTAATTTTAGAAGAAGGCGAAAACGCTTGAAATCACATGGTTCTTGTAAAGAGTTCCAAGGATAGTGTAAGACATCAAATAAACAAACTCAAATCATTTTAAAACTGTACAGATCTAGGAGATGTAGGTCGAAATCAGGGTTTTAGAAGAAACCCAAAGAGAAACGAAAGAACCTGTCTAGAATCTCAGGATCATAACAAGTATAGCATGATTTTGCTCGAAATCATAGTGAAGTAGCCAAGAATAGACAAATGAAAAACCCTAGATGCAAGTTGGCATGGCCCAGGACCATTATACATAAAAGTGCTAACATTGCAATTATATGCAATTTAGCTTAAAAAATACTAAATGTAATTATAAAAATGCATAAAAAATATATTAACTATATTTTTGCATAAATATAGATATCAAATGAATAAATCATTATAACAATAATTTGGAAAATAATTATTAGGGTTTTATGGATTAAAAGGGGGAAAATAAATCAATTTAAACCCTTAAAATTATGAAAAAAATAATAAAAACCTTGTGCATGCTTATATATGTGTATATACATTATTTCGAAGGTATTTTTTTACATATTTATAATATATAGGAAAAAATTGGGTATCAATAACTTCCCCTCTTTACATGGGAAGGATATAAAAATTTTCGGCTAAAGAAATGATGGCTAACTTTTACCGAGCGAAACGCTTTGAGAGATTAGGCCGCACCCTGGCTTCTGAGCTGCCTACATATCTATAGTTTTACAAGAATCAGGCCAGATTCATCGGCGAAGTATGCCGGTGAAGTCATCTCAAGAGCGGACGCAACATCTAGGGTTGGGTGTGTCAACGATTTACGCGAATGGTGAGGTTTGTATGGCTGGGAAAACTGAAGCGGGATCGCTTCTTCTGGGATAGTCATTTCTCACTTGGTTACCTGCAAATAAATGATACCAGCATACATTGCGTAACTTAAAGATGATGCAAATTCTCGTTGGACTATGAATGTTATCTTTGGACGGTTAGGAATGACATCCTCATACCATGATGTCTTGGGCCATGGGTGGTTTGGTGCAGGATTCGTAGGCCGTGAAATGATGTTCTTGGGCTATGAGGATGGTGCCTCCGAACCATGACGCCTTTGAATAATGATGTGCAAAATATTGAAAGAGATCCTCAGGCCATGACATGGTGTTCTCGGGCCATGAAGATGGTGCTTCCGAACGAGGAAGCCTTTGGATGAGTTGGCAATATTTCAGTCCATGAAGGATGCAGTAGTATGATGCAGACAAGACAGAGCTCAGTCTTGCGAATTGAAGGGCATAACTTAGACCGTAAGAAATCGAGATAAATAGTACTTTATATAGTACTTAGTTTCGAATAAAATTGGAGGCAGAGCTTAGCCTCGAAAGGCAGGAATGTAGCCTAATGCAAAGATGCGAATGCAGATGGAGGTAGAGATTAACCTTGGAAGGCAAAATGGTAGCCTTATGCAAGTTGGAAGGTAGAATAGTAGCCTTATGCAATCTAGATACAGATGGAGATAGCGTTTAATATCGGAAGGCAGAATAGTAGCCTTATGCCAATTGGAAGGCATAATGGTAGCCTCATGCAAATTGGAAGGCAGCATAGTAGCCTTATGCAATGTAGATGAAGATGGAGACAACGTTTTATCTCTGAAGGTAGAATAGTAGCCTTATGCAAATTGGAAGGCAAAATAGTAGCCTTATGCAATGCAGATGCAGATGGTGACAGCGTTTAGTATCGGAAGGCAAAATATTAGCTTTATGCAATGCAGATGCAGATGTAGACAACATTTAGTGTCGGAAGGCAGAATAGTAGCCTTATGCAAATTGGAAGGCAGAATAGTAGCCTTATGCAATGAAGATGTAGATAGAGATAACGTTTTGTCTAGGAAGGCAGAATAGTAGCCTTATGCAAATTGGAAGGCAGAATAGTAGCCTTATGCAATGCATACGCAGATGGAGATAGTGTTTAGTCTCGGAAGGCAGAATAGTAGCCTTATGCAAATTGGAAGGCAGAACAGTAGCCTTATGTAAGAAATAGAATAACAAATGATGGTAGAGCTTTCTTAGCTGATAACAGATTGCGGCATTGTGATTACTGGGAGCATTGTATCTATGGAGCATTACTGGTGTGTGCTGATAGCAAATGTTGGCAAGTGCAACGGTTTTGAGAACAATGTTTTATCCCCTGGGCATACAGTATGTTTATGGATTTCGCAATCCAACTGCCTGCATCGAAAGAAAAATCGTGAGTTTTGTAAGAGGGAGGATAGTTCGTATCCCCGCTAGCTTTGCTTGACTCGTCCGAATTTGACCTAGTGATACCATCTGTATCATTGGGGTAGCGTTGCAAAATAAAGCAGTTTCAATAATAAACAAGCATGATTTGGTAAAAATAAGACATAAATGTATAACTAAAATAGCTTTTAGATGAACCGACGACTGTGATGTGGTTTAGGACATTGCAACCTCTCCTACTATAGAATTTTGAGGGTCCTCCTCAAAATTATAATGACGTTTCTCACTGTTTCTCGTGCAGTGATCGGCTGAAATTACTTCACAATTTTGAGGATCCTCCTTAAAATTCTGCCCCAGTTTCCAATTGTGGGGGGTGGAATGAAATTTTTATTGAATTGTGACAGAACCCATAGGGATACCTACGTATCCCCTCTTAAACGAGAATCAGGTCAGGCGTAGTTCAATTTACATCATATAAGGAAAGCATAAAGATTACACATAGTAATGTTTGTCTGCATCTGAATTGATCGACTTTGGCCAAATCTCTCCGTCCATTTCTGCAAGTATGAGGGCTCCTCCTGTCAAAACCCGGTGAACCATGTATGGACCTGCCAGTTGGGAGAGAACATCCTTTTGGCTTCATCTTGATGCACAAAAATTTTCTTCAACACTAGCTACCCCATTGTGAACTATCTTGGCTTGACTCTATTGTTGAAGGCTCTGGACATTTTGTTCTGATAGAGTTGACTGTGGCAGACTGCATTCATTCTCTTTGTATCTATAAGGGCTAGTTACTCATAATGACTTTTTACCCACTCTGTGTCGTCGAGCTCAGCTTCTTGTATGATCCTTAGGGAAGGAATTTCTACCTCAGCGGTAATGATAGCCTCTATACTGTAAACCAGCATATAGGGGGTTGCCCCAGTTGATGTACGGACTATGGTGCGATATCCCAGTAGATCAAATGATAACTTATCGTGCCACTATCTATGCTTCTCTATCATTTTCCTCAATATCTTCTTGATATTCTTGTTGGCGGCTTCTACAGCTCCATTCATCTGAGGTCTGTAGGCTGTGGAATTCTTGTGTTTGATCTTGAAAGTTTCGCACGTAGCTTTTATCAAGTCGTTGTAGAGGATGGAGCCATTATCAATAATGATTGACTCTGGAATTCCGAATCGACAAATAATACGGTCACGGTCAAAGTCTGCCACGACTTTCTTAGTCACTGCTTTGTAAGATGCTGCTTCGACCCATTTGGTGAAATAGTCGATGGTTACTAGGATGAACTTGTGTCTGTTGAAAGCGGCAGGCTCGATTGGTCCAATAACGTCCATTCCCCAGGAGGCAAACGAGCATGGTGAGCTTATTATGTTAATCTCATTTAGAGGTACCTTTATGATGTCTGCATGTATCTAAAAGCGGTGGTATTTCCGGACATACTAGATGCAGTCTGTTTCCATAGTCATCCAAAAGTTACCAGCCCGGAGTATCTTCTTTACTAAGACAAAACCATTCATATATGGACAGGTACCAGCATGAATTTCCTATAGTATCTTGGATGCTTCCTTTGCATTGACACATCTCAATAATCCTAAATTGGGAGTCCTCTTATACATGATTCCTCCTCTGTGAAAGAAGTTGTTGGACAATCTTCGAAGTGTGCGTTTCTGAGTAGAATTTGCAAGATTTGGGAACTCTCTTTTCGCCAAATATTCCTTGATATCATGAAACCAAGGCCTTTCGTCTGCTTCTTCTTCAACATGGGCATAGTAAGCTGGCTGATTATGGATTTTCACCAGAATGGGATCAGTGAGATTCTTGTCTAGATGTTGTATCATAGATGATAGGGTAGCCAATGCATCGGCGAACTCATTCTGGATTCTAGAAATATGTTGGAATTCTGTCTTTGTGAACCTCTTTCTTAATTCCTATACGTGGTGCAGATACGGGAGTATCTTGGAATTCTTGGTCGCCCATTATCCTCGTACCTGATGTATAAGTAAGTCTGAATCTCCAATCACTAATAGCTCTTGAACGTTCATGTCAATGGCCATTTTGAGTCCTAAGATGCAGGCTTCATACTCGACCATATTGTTGGTGCAAGGGAACCTGAGTTTGGCAGTCACCGGATAATGTTGACCGGTTTCTGAGGTTAGGACTGCTCCAATGCCAACTCCTTTGAAGTTTGTTGCTCCATCGAAGAACTGTCACACCCCAAAACCAAGGGACATGACTGGTGCTCGACTGGGTAGCCCCAGTCAAGCGGACCTGGGTGCCTTTACTATCCAACGTGTTACACTATGTTTTGGTTACTCATTAATCTAAGGAAATGGTCGGTCATAATTTAAACACCTTTTTACAAAACATACATAACATACATGGTTACTTAGTGAGGTTTACAACTTACATCGCCCAACATACAAAATACATATTTACACAAGTTCACAACCTATATTTCCTGTCTACGGAGCCTCTAAGGATACAAAAGAGTGATATAATACTTGCCGGTAACAATGCCCCGGCTATATCTTACACAAATACCAAAACCAGACTCTGGAATAAAAGAGGCATGATCCACGCGGGGCCTCGAGAGGGAAGGGGCTCACCGATTCAACTGACAGGAAGTGAGGGAATGCTACTATTGGTGGACTGGAGTACCTGCTACGGAACCACCTAAAATCATAACACGAATGTAGCGCCCCCGGCAAAAGGGACGTCAGTACATTTGAATTGTACTGGTATGTATGAACAAACTTTACCCAAGTAAAATCAATAAATACACAGATAACAAATAGTAATAGAATCAACAGTCAAATGCACATGAAAGGAACAACCAAAGCCAAACAAGTTTCATAATCTCTCCTTTTCCCCTTTCAACATTATTTCATCACAGCAATGATTTCACAACTTTCGCATATTTTCATTTCAATAATGATTTCGATCAGTTTTCCACCCTTATTACCTCGGCCATTCTTATCACCACAACCCACACCTTATTACTTTATGTTGCGACACGCAACCCGATCCCACCGGACAATTACATTTCACACAACAACAATAATTCACAAAAAATTTTCATAACCATCAATATCATTTCCATCATATGCAAAATCCCGTATACAATTTAAGTCACAACGATAACTGCCCACGGCAAGTCACATATCATATTACCACAGTTTTTTCAATTGCATCAATTACGATTTCTTGCATCATTTGTTACACAGCTCTTACCACATAAACATATTCACACATACACATTTGGTTTGTTGCCATTTACTTGCACCATTATATCGGGAGACTTAACCAAGAACACTCAAGGAATATCAATCACAAGAATTCACAAATAATCCACATAGTAAACACATACCAATTACTCGTACACCAAACAAGGTGACTTTACAATGGTTAAAGTTAGTCATACATACCTGGAGCCAAATTCCCTTTTTACCTTCTACTTTCAATCACCAAACAGTCTAGCAACATCAATCTAGTTCACAAGTTAACACATATGTCTTAGAATTGAAGTTCACAATTACTACCCAAACCTATTTAGGTTATCAATTCTTCTTTTGCAAACCTTTACTTCTACCCAAATGACCTTACTAGATTTTAGGTTTTAAAAGACATGCATGTACGTTTTCAACATTTATTTTCAAGAATCAATGCATGAGAATCCCCCTTTATGTTTAAAGTTGAAAAACAATGAAAAAGGGATTGGGGATTTTACCTGCAAGAATGGAGATGAAGACAATTACTTGAAATTTTCCGGCCCGGGTGACTTTGAAGAATAAAATTGATGAATGCAAGACTTCCTCTCTCAATAATTCTCCCTTCCTCTCTCTAGTTTGTTCAAAAAATACGTTAAAATGACGTGTTGGGATGTTTTATTGAAGAAGGGACTGGGTTTAAATCTGAATGGACCGCAAAAGTGCCCCAAAAATCTGATCCGACTGTCTGCGTTTGCGGCAGAAATACGGTCTTCATACCCATTCTGCGGTCGCATACTGCACCGTATAATTGCTCTTTACAAAATTCCAAGATGATTGTGCGACAACTATGTGGTCCGTATAATAGTTATGCGATCGCATAATCAATCGCATTTTGACCTCAAATTTGACTAACACACAGACTCACTTTACGATAGAAATGCGGTTTGCATACTCGATTTGCGACCGCATTCTGGACCGTATAATAGCACTTTTCTGGAAAACTTTGATTCCTTAATTTTTAAATGCTTAGATCATTACAAAGGGTCCTAACAATGGCTCAAAAGCTCACCACGAAGAATTTTACACATTCCTAACACATTTCGGAACTTGACACTACAAGCGACTAGGTTTTGAGCACAAATTTTCACAGGGCCTTACAAGAACATTCTCCAACCGACATAGGATTCTGCAATTTCTTCTCATATGAATGGTACCTCTTCATTACGAAAATACATTTTCAAAGGTTAGTATTCTCCATCCACGGGGTTTTCAGTAAGGTGGTCTGCCAGTGCCTGTCCCTTGATCGCTTTCGGAGTTTTGTAAACAATGTCGAACTCACTCAACATGATTTGCCACTTGGCTAGCTTGCCAGTGGCCATGGGCTTCTGAAAGATGTATTTTAATGGATCCGTTCTTGATATGAGATATGTAGTATAGGCACAAAAGTAATGTCTTAGCTTCTGAGCTACCCATGTCAAAGCACAACAGGTGCGTTCCTATGGAAAATATGAGGCCTCGTATGGGGTGAAATTCTTGTTGAGATAATAAATGGCTTGCTCCTTCCTTCCTATTTTATCGTGTTGCCCTAGAACGCAACCGAAAGCTCACTCTAACACTGCAAAGGTAGAGCAATAAGGGTCTACATGGATCAGGCGGGACTAAGACTGGTGGTGTTAACATGTACTCCTTGATTTTATCGAAGGTCGTTTGGCAGTCATCGGATTTGGTGGTAGTGTCCTTCTTTAAATCTTGAAGATCGTCTCACAGATAACTGTAGATTGTGCTATGAATCGGTTGATGTAGTTAAGTCTTCCTAAGAAACTCATCATATCTTTCTTGTTCCTTAGCAGTGGTAGTTCTTGAATGGCTTTGACCTTCGATGGATCCAGTTCTATTCCTCATCGGCTCACAACAAACCTATGTAATTTCCCAGCAGGAAGCCCAAATACACTCTTCGCGGGTTTAATTTTAGGTTGTATTTTCGTAGTCTTTTGAAAAACTTCCTTAGACCTTCAATGTGGTCAGTCGCCTTCTTGGACTTGATAATAACATCATCCACATATACCTCGATCTCCTTGTGTATCATACCATGGAAAATGGTAGTCATGGCCCTCATGTAGGTCGCCCCTACATTCTTCAAGCCGAATGGAATCATCTTGTAACAATACACTCCCCACAGCGTAATGAAAGCCATTTTCTCAGCATCTTCCTCATCCATCCAGATCTGATGATAACCAGCGAAACAATCTATGAATTACTGTAGCTCATGATTGGCGCAATTGTCAATTAGGATGTGTATATTTGGCAAAGGGAAGTCATCTTTCGGACTGGCCCGGTTGAGATCCTGGTAGTCGACACAGACTCTGACTTTCCCATCCTTCTTTGGTATTTGTACAATATTAGCTAACCATGTTCGGTACTCAACCACCCTAAGAACCTTGGCTTTAATCTGCTTGGTGACTTCTTCCTTGATTTTCAAACTTATATCAGGCTTGAGCTTTCTGAGCTTTTGCTTTGTCGGTAGACATATTGGATTGGTTAGCAGTGTGTGAGACACAATAGACGTAATCAGACCAATCATGTCATCATATGACCAGGCGAATATGTCCTCATGCTCCCTTCGAAATCTTGTGCATTCTTTCTTCTCTGATGGCAATAGGTGAATGCTGATTCTTGTTTCCTTGACGTTTTCTGAATCTCTCGGGTTGACAATTTTGGTTTCATCCAGGTTGGACTTAGGTCTGTTCTCAAAATTCTCAACTTCTTTGACAATCTTGCCAGGTATATCATCTTCCTCCTAGTCCATGTCTGTTTATTGCATTTTCTCATTGCATGTCACAACCATTGGTTCATCAAAACAAGTAATAATAATGTTTTATAGGAAAAGTAATGAGAGAAAACGATAGAAGTAAATATTAATTCATAAGAAAAATCAAAAATTCTTTTGATAAAATGAATAATTGTTTTGAACTTCGATGATCTTATTGCGGGAATTGAAAAATGTGAAAAGAAAATCATTTAGTAAATAAAACAGTGAATAATGCTTGTTTTAGCTTTGCTACCCCGAGGCTCGTCGGGCTTTGGTTGTCCTGATGGTCCAATTCATGAGATGTACCCCTCTGCTCACAAACTGTATGGAAGGGCCTTCCTCCCCCTCCTCCTCGAGAATGCAACAGTCCATATCACTGTCCTTTAGAAACAAGTTCTTCACTGCTGCACGTGCTTCTTCTTCATCTAACCCATAAATAATGTTGGCCTATTGGAAGGTCTGCTCTAGATGCAATATTGGCTGCCTAATGGGTAGTAAGGACCGCACCATAGTGGTGACCAGCTATTGAATTCTTCCCAGGCGTATTCATATCCCAAACCAAAGGTAGTGCCATGTTTCTTGAGTTTTATGGGTTTAGAGATTCGTTTGAGGTTCTTGCTGAGCCCTTTTCCAGGCTTGTACCCACTCCAACTCAGTATACTCTTTATTTTGCTATCCAACCATTTGTCTTTGTTGATATCAGTGACCTGTTCAATGTGTGGTAAGTTTTCCCACCCAGCTTCTTTCTTCCCTTGATCGCCAGAATAGTCTGGCGACTGTATATAGGGTTGCTATAGTCACCGTGAATGATCACTTCCTAGTGATTCCGTTCGAACTTTACTACCTGATGCAGCATTGACACTACGGCCCCAGCAGCATGGATCTATGGTCGTCCCAGCAGCAAGTTATAACACGCAAGTACATTTATTACCTGGAAGTTAACCTCGAACCAGGTTAGTCCCATCTGCAAGCATAGACTAATCTCACCAATGGTCAACCTCTGAGAAACATCAAAAGCTTTCACATTGATTGCTCCATCCTTTATTTAACCCGGCTTCTTGAGCATTATCAGTAGACAGATGTTAAGATTGGACCCTCCATCGATCAGGATTCCGGTGATGGAATAATCTTCGCATTGCACGGTGATGTGTAGTGCTTTGTTGTGCCCTAGCTCTTCAGGTGGCAACTCATCCTCATGAAAGGTGATCTTATGGCTTTCCAATACTTACCCTACAATATTAGGTATTTCCTCGCTAATGATATTATTTGGTACGTAAGCTTCATTCAGCACCTTCAACAAAGGATTCATGTGCATCTCAGAATTTTGCAGCAAAGAGAGAATGGATATTTGTGCCGGTGTCTTGTTCAACTGGTTGATGATCGAATACTCCTTGGCCTGTACTTTCCTCCAATTGTCGGTTGGACCTGTCTCAATGAGGGGTGGCTGATTGGAAGCCTGCTTGCTTGATTCAGCTAAATGTTAAAGGGTATAGACTCTACCAGTTCTTGTCATACCCTGTGTTGCGACAGTTTCTTCAATCCTAACCTTGCACATCCCTCTCGCCTCGGCTGCATAGTCCCAGGGTATAGCATTTGTATAGAAGGGTGGCGTGGTTGATATCACCACCGGGATCAGTGCGGCTATCCTTACTTCAAATAGAACTTGTGCCTTGGGTGGAAAGACTACAACCTCAAATGGTGCGGGTGCATTTGCCGGAGACATGAATTCAATGTCAATTGGTACTGATGTTTTTGTGGGTGGTGTTGCTTCAAACTCAAGAGGTATAGACATATTCACTTCGGGGTCCTCAGACAGTTAGATCTGGACTATGATTGGATTGAGAGTAATTGTCGATTTCTTTGGGTCATCACCTTTTGTGATCAACCCGATTGATCCCTCTTCTACTTCAATCATGTCAATACCTCTACCCTTATGGTCTGGCAGAGGATTGTTGCGAATGTTTGGAGTAGGTTCCCTTTCCACAATGATCTTATTATCAATCAAAGACTGTATCTTGTCTTTCAAAGAGCGGCATTTATCGTGGTGTGCTCTTTCATGCCGGAGTGGTATGCACATGACTTGTTTGGGTTAACCCATTGAGAAGGATTATAAGGGTTACAGCAGGGATGGGGGTGACATAACCAGCAGCTTTGAGCTTATCATACAGCTGGTCGATGGGTTCAGCAATGGCAGTATATTATTTTAGAGGTCTGCGATCAAAGTTAGGTCGAGGTCTAGGAAAGTTTTGGCATTCAGGGGGTGATTGATAATGGGATGGTTGAGAATTATAAGTGTGGTAGACATGAGCGGGTTGGGAGTATCTGGGTGAAGTAGGTTGATATGTAGGAGGTGGAGATGATTGATAAGTTGGTGGCTGAGCTTGGTATGAGTGTGAGGGTGCTTGGTAATTCGGGGTTGGCTGGTATATGAGTGGAGGTGTTGGGTAAATTTGGTATTTGAGGGGAGACATAGTCCTTTGTGCAACCATCACGACCCCCACGTTCCTTTTCTTGGACACACCACTGGACTATAAAGCCTTATTCATAGCTTGCAAGGCTTCGAAATTTGTGACCATACCACTTTTAATACCCTTTTCAATTCTTTCACCTAATTTGATAATATCGGAGAACTTATGGTTATCAATCATCATTAGCCATTCCTAGTACTGCGGGTCCTGAGCCCGAACAAAGAACTTGTTCATTTGCTCCTCTTCTAAGGCAGGTCTGACCTTAGCAGCTTCGGACCTCCAAGGAGTAGCATACTCGCAAAATGTCTCCATGGGCTTCTTCTTCAAATTCTGGATATAAAACACGTCTGGTGCGTTCTTTGTATTAAACTTGAACCTGTCCATAAAGTCAAATGCCATGCTTACTTAGCTTGACCACTTATTCGAATCTTGGCTGATGTACCAAGACAATGCATCTCCTTTCAAACTCCTCATGAACAACTTCATGCGGATCCTCTCATCTTTCCCTACTCCAACCATCTTGTTGCAATAAGTCCTTAGATGGACCCTTGGATCACCCGTACCATCGAACATTTTGAACTTAGGAGGTTTGTACCCCACAGGCAGTTCGACATCAGGCTGTATGCAAAGGTCCTCATAGTTCAGCCCCTCGATTCCTTTGCTTCCCTTGACACACTAAATTTAGCTAGTCAGTTTCTTAAGTTTGTCGGCCAAGATCCTGATAAGCAGATCCTTTTCATTAGACTTAGGTCTGTATGAGATAGTTTGGTTAGAGTATAGTATGGTCTCCACATAGATAGGATTGTTATGGTGGCCTAGTGTATGGGTGTGGAAATGGTCGTTTGTGAAGTTCTGAGGTTCTAGGATAAGTAGTGGAGTGTTGTTTGGGGTATGACATGTGTTGCATTAGATCTTTGGTGGAGCAGAATGATGGTGAGGTGTGGAATGATTCTTCTGTTTTAGGATATTTTGAAGAGGTATAGGGTTTTGTGTGTTGGGGAAGTTGATGTCTGGAGTGTTAAGGAAAAATGATAGGTGTCCCAGATTTTGGACCTGATCGAGCTCTTCCTGGAATTTCAATTGTTTCTATTCAAGCTGTGATGCATTCTCATTAGGAACCTGAATACCCTGGCCATCAGTGGCCTCTACCCGTTCAGCTGTGTTCTCCTTCCTGATGTTGTTTAAGTCTTCCATTTTATTCTTGCCTTTGTTCTTGTCTTTAGAGAGACGAAGAGGAGAAGTGGGTGGAGGGCCCTTGGATCTTGTGAAATAAGATGATGATGCCATAGTGCACAAACTAACCTTTGGGAAGGGTAATAAAAATAAAGAAAATGAAAAATAAAAAACAAAAGGTAACCAAGTCAGTAAGGATTATGAAAAGTATTGCAATATTTAAACACATAGTCCGAGAATATAAATTCGCATCCTAATTAGGAACCTCTTTGTGCCCGAGGTAGGCCTAGCGACAAATTGATTTGGAGAACATAGAATGCCAAATGCCTCATTTTATTGATAAAAAATAGGCGAATCCCGAAACAACACTAAATAAGCAAGAAATAAAGGTCACTAATAGCCATTGGACTTATTGCATTCATAAAGCTAAAAATTAAATTCCTATGTATTTGGTCCCGGAAGGACCTTCCCTAGAATTGGTATCCTTGAATCCTTCAAACAGCTTCCCCAATTCTCAAAGTCCCAGCAACAGGTATGTTGTGGATAGATGTCCACCTTCAGTCCCTTTAGCCTTTTGACAGTTTTCAACCCTTTTGAGAAATTTTCCCTCTAGTTCTGCTATGCCTCGCTCCAAGTATCCTAGACTTTTGTTGGAACTGATAGCCATGTCTTTTCATTCCTCAATCAGCTTCTTGTTGGACTTTTGTATCTCACGGTGTTCGCTCCCGCATTAATGAATCCTTTTGCGCAGCTGGTTGTATTTGAATTGTGCCTTAGACTTTTCATCTATAATTATGTGGCCTTGAACGAACCCTGGCTAGCCCAGACCATCCCAATTATCTTCCAACCAAGAAGAATAGAAAGGGGTAGAACTGGCATGATATCTGTATGGCTCAATGGTATCCTTCTCTATTATGATCTTGTAGTGCCACATGTGCTGGGCTTGGCACTTGTGGGGACTATCATCATTTTGGAAGTCAGCTCGAAGATGGCTCATCTTATCGACCCTAGGTATGACTTGCTTCCTACCTGCTTGCCTCATAACTCGCACAGAGACGTAAGGGTATGTTCCTCTTAGACCAATCAATATCAGGAAAGGTGCATCTTTGGATCAGGCGATGAGCTCCTCTATCAAAAACCACTCGAACATCCATTGAACTCGTTCCTCAATCGGGCTATAAAAGAGCTCAACCCATTCCTTGGCATTGTCAGGCTGAGCGAACATGTCAGGGATGTAATTCATTTGATTTGGATGGTGGAAAGTTATGTGATTATCCCAGGCCCTTCACTGAATTTCTTGTTGGTATTCGCCCTTTTGGAGATGTTCCACGAGCAAAAGCTAAATTAGTAGATTGCAACCTTCGAAGTGTCTCGCTCCTTATTGACATTAGCTAAGGCTCAATATATGCCTGCAATAATCATGCGTACAATACTGAATGTCTGCCCACCAATCCCCTCCATTAGGGTCTTGGTTACCATAGTCAGCCTAGTATGGATTCTCCCTTTCTTCATTAGAAACACGTTCAGACCCACGGAGCAAAACATTAAGACGAATACCCTACGATGGATATGTCCCAAGGATGTGATGGCAACCTCGTCATGGTAGGTACGGTATGATTTGTTGTGACTGTACCTTTCATACAGGTAGTCAAAAGGGATGTATAATTCCTTCAAGCATAAAAATTCTGCATTCTTTTTCAAACCCATCATTTTAAGGAAACCCTTGCATGTGCAGCTCTCAGGCATTAGCAAACTCCGGGTTCTCCATACTAGACTGGAGAGTCCTCCTATCTTCTCAAGAAAAGGTGTCATTTTGATGTTCCCAAAGCGGAACACGACCCATTCATAATCCCAAAATAAGGTAACAGCTTTTATTATTATGTTGTTAGGCTAGATCTCCATGAGGGATGGTAGATTACCTAGATATTTTCTAACGAGGGTTTTGTCACTAGAATGTAAATCTTCCCGCCAGCTCAGCAATCTTAGGTGGATATTGGTGACCATGCCGAATCGGGGGACTTCGTGCCTCAGATTTTTGAAAGGCAAACAAGGTTAGGCCCTTACCCCAATCAGACTCGATTGTTTAACATCAACAATCAGCATGAAGCATTTAGTTCTCCAAATAAATGCACATAACATGATGATGTCCATTTAGGTTTAGGGAAACCCAGTGGACTTTTTGACAAGGCTATCTTAAAGGATCATTATGGAGACAACATAACTAACTCGGCTAGGTTTGACCATGATGCATGTACAATTTAAATAGAGTAAGGTTTCTATGGGGTTTTAGACTGGTACCCTTGAGCGAACAAATCAAGGCTGAAGGAATGGAACCGCCGATTGCACCGCTGATCGACTTGTTTTACCACAAATAAGCCTTTCTGAATTTAGGGGTTAATGATATCTGAAGGGCGCAACCACTTATCAAGCGTTGCTATAGTATTTTTTCTTGCACGTGTGGAGTATGATGTTGATCATGATTATGCAATAATTAAAAACATGTTGTCATGTATTTGCATGGGCAGTTTTATAATTTAAAATGGTTATGAAGAAGGAAACATGTACGTCAGTTGCTTTTCAATAAGAAATTAAATGCTTAAAGGAATTAAATAAATAATTGCACAAATTTACAAATATGGTCTGAAATGGTAAAAGCCTAAAGTCCCCAGCAGAGTCTCCATGCTGTCGCGCCCCCTTTTTTCTCGCAAAATCAGGTTCATAACATTTTGGTTGAGACAACTCGTTCCTTTTGGGAAAGGGGTTTGCATTTTTGAAGAGTCGCCACCAAACGATTTAAGATGCGTTAGGGCAACTATAGGGTATTCATAACTACATTTAGTAATCAGAGACAGGTTAAGGGCTTGAAATTATCCTAAGGGAAAGGTGTTAGGCACCTCTCAGGATCCACTAGTGTGGTTCCCGGCCAAACAGTTTTTGTGGATTTGTACAATTAGCAAATAAACAAGTATGGATCAAACAGTAGGGGATTTAAATTTATATACATGGATGTTTGAAAAACTATTAATGAAAAAGCTAGATTTTGGAAAGAATTACAATCTAAGCATATTTGTGAATGTAAAGGGGTGTCCTAGGTTAGATATCCAATAGGATCACATCAGTACAATGTCCGGTAATCACTCCTTAGAAAGAGGCTACGCGTGGCATTAGCGCATCAGTCATCATACCATGTCTACCCTTCCCGTCCCCTTATTGTTCATGCAAAGTGAGTGTTGGTCACGGATTCTTATCGCTGCTGCTACCCGTCCCTTCTTAACGGTCCTGGAAGGAGTTAGGACCTCTACCTATAGGTGGTTCTAGACTGACCCTTAAGGTTTGAAAAGGGCAAAAATTCTAAGACGACAATCAAAATATTTAGGACTTTCAACACATAAAGGGAGCAATTTAGAGGCTCAGAATTTCCTCCTCAAACAAACACGTAAGCAGCACTACTCAAGCACAGTTAAGGTCTTTATTAGATAATGTCTAGGTGAATATGCAGACAAACAACCTCTTTTAGACTTAAAAGTTATAAACCTAGCGGTTGCCTGCACGTCTTTTCTTTTAGCTTGTCAGGATTAGAAAACATGAGAAATAGAGACAGTTTTAGATATACAATTTTAAAACGCCCTAAGGGGCTTGCCTATATGCAGAGTACTGATGCCAAAACAAAGCATGTTTTGAAATGGACTCCTTTAATACCTATAGGCATGATATATAATGAGATTGGGGAAGTTTGAGAGAACTTGTTTCAGGAAATACTTAATACTTAATAAAACAAATTCAGAACTGAACTAGGCATGATCAAGTTGACTTATTTAGACTAAACTAGATTGAAAAGCAAAATTTTGAATATGGTTCCCTATAGGCATAATATCTAAGTGTAATATTGATTCTAACGGTTTGTAGGTGGGGAAACATACATAATTTCTCACTATTCCAGAATCTGAATTAAGTCCTATAGGCATGGAATCTATTATTAATCTTATTTTAAGACATGATTGTTTGGAACCTATAGGCATGGTTTCTAAACATGACAAAAAGTAGAACCTTATAGACATGATATTTACTTAGTAGAGCATACAGATTTAAAAGTAAGGTCCTAGGAGCATGATTTCTACCCGAATTAATTCATAAAGCATGTATCTACCCACCTTTATCACTAAATACCCCAATATCTATTTAGAAGTTATTACAGACCAATGAATGAATTATATAAGTAAATAAAAAAAAAAGAAGTTGTTCTATAGGGAGCCTTCAATTAGGCCTAGATTCCTCAAAGCCTCCAATGACCTCATATGCCTCAGTTCCAGAGATAATGACATAGTCTAGGTGCATCAAAGTTCCCTAAGGATCTCAAGGATCCCAGGTAGTGCTTACACCTAGACTTGGCAACCAAAATTGAACAAGTGCAGTATAGAAGGGCCACCCTCAGTATGCCAAAGTTCAGAGGATTCTCAAGAGGATCCCAAGGCAGTACACATACTGGAGGGGGCAGAACTTATTAATCTAGGAGTAAAGTGAAAGTTCTTGACACAAGTTGAAAAGGTTTTTAGTGAAAGACTACATTAAAAAGTCTGTTTGAAAGTAATTTAATAAAACCACAGAGACTGTTTGAAAAGAGATTGAAGAAATGAACATAAGTCCAAACACAACCTTTAAGACAGGTTTATACACATCCAGTAGTCACAAAACTAAACAGGGGTCAAGGG